>JAWLRI010001097.1:0-11784 GCA_034781795.1 Crypturellus tataupa
GTGCTCCTGGCCCCCACCCTTGGGGTTCCAGAACCCTCCAGGCCTGGACCTCCCGCACGTCGTCGGGTCCTCCAGGCCTAGTGGGCATGTGCAGAGCCCTAAAGGTTGCCAGGGGGGCACCCTGATTGTCAGGGACCCCCCTGGACAAAATCGCTCTGCACATGCCCAGAGTCGGGGTCACTCGAAGGGCATCATTTATCCCTATGGGGGACCCTAAAACTCCAATTTTCATTTCCCTACAGAAGAGTGAGGAGCTGACAAAGTTATAGATGGTGCCATGAAGGATGGCTGAATTTCTCAGAAAATTGAGGAGGATTATGTGAGAGACTGCCAAAATTCAGAGACATTTGGGCAGTATGACAAGGTGCTCACCTTGTGAAATCAGGGTCTTGCAGGGCCAGCTCTCAGTAACAGAACCTATAACTAAGGTGATCAAAGTAAAAGTATCAGAGATATCAAATTTGGGTACAGATATAGCAGAACTGGGACCAATAGGAAAAGAAGTATTTGCCAGGGATATTTTTTATATGGGAAGAAATGAGTGGAGAAAAGGAGGAGTCAAAAGTGAACCACAGAATCACAGAATCAAAGAATGGCTGAGGTTGGAAGGGCCCTCTAGAGACCATCTAATCCAACTCACCCTGCTCAAGTAGGGACACCTAGAGCATGGAATGGGGGAAGAACGAGCATGGAGAAAATAAGAGGATAAAAAGGCCAGTTATTTATGTGCAAGTAAGCTATGGATAGCTAGTGTGTCTTATCACATAGTCTGTCCTGTCTTCATATTACACTGAATTTTTAATTATTTTCTGTGTGAGTGGACTCTCTATCTTGTACATTGATGTATGCATTCATGATCTGCTAGCAAGCTTCATCTCATGCTATCTGCCAGTAGGACAAGATGTCTGTGAGACAGTAATGGGAGACACTAGCTAGCTGCTAGAGACACTGAGCCTCTCCAGGGACAGCTAAAGGAGAGGGACTGAGTGTGCATCCCCGAGCAAACTTTCTCACATCACAGGCAACAGGAAGAAGTGTCCTGTGTGACACCTTATTTCAGGTTATCATTTATATGCTGTAACTTCCACTGGTTATGCTATTGCATTTGGAGAGAAAAATATGATAGACAAAATAAATTAAGACTAATAGAATAAGTCCATGAATCTATGTATTTGAAAGTTCCTTAGATAGTCAACTTTATCAGCAGACACCTAAGCGTTTCAAAACTACAATACTGCGCTTTTTATTGTTTGTTTGTTTCGTTTTGTTTTGTTGTACTTTTTAAAAGTTAAAGAAGGGAAGGACTCCATGTACTTTTCTTCCCCAGATGTGTAGATTTTGCTACAAATATAAATCTCATATTCCTAGCCATCTCTTAGACTTTAAAATTTTTCCCAATATACAAAAAGAACATAAAACAATGCCTTTAGCACAAAGATAAATAAGTCTTACCATAATTAATAAAGATAATACCATATTTAAAACCAGTAAATACTCTAATGCAGTTGGAATCCTGAAAACTTTATTTTCTCCGAAGACTGGAAGGAGAAAGCAGTTTTGAAGTTTTAAAATTTAACTGTTTGTCTTATTTTAAGTGAAAAAATAATAAAAATGAAAGGACTTTCTTTGAAAAACTGTGGGTAGAATATTATGCTATTCTGTCCTCCAATTTTATTTTCATTTATTTTCTGTTATTTTCTATTATTTTCTCTATCTTCTCTATATTAAGCTTTTAGGACATCAGAGAAAGATATTACCTTATGAAATCATTAAATGATGTACAAGTTCAATATAATAAGATTTTCACTTTTCTTCTATATTTTTCTTTCTCTCTTCCCAAAAATAACCAATAAAACAAAGGTAGCAAAACAGGAAAACTAATATTACTAATATATGGAATAATGGATGGCATGTTTGATTAAAAATTATTTGGTATTTCAATGTTGTTAACCAGCTTCCAATTGTCAAAATTTTCACTACACTAGAAATACCCCTAGAAACCCTAAGGGAGTAAAGAATACCTTTTTTTTTTTTTCTCTCTCTTTTTTTTTTTTTCCAACATCTCCATTAATGCTTTGCTGTAAAGTTGCATCATCCTCTATACTCATCATTTTGGATTCAGAAGAACTTAATTTACCTTTTAGAAGGTAACACATTTTAAAATGCATATTTCTTTTTTTCAGGTTCATTTTGGAAATGGAGTTATTAGCTGAAAAGAAATCAATAATTTCAGGTCATTATCCTTTAACCACCTCTGTCAGGTGACTAGCAATCTGTAGGTCAGAGAAAAAAATGTCCTGTCTTAAAATGTAAAAGGTTAATGCTATCGTCAAGGCCCCAATTCAGTTAAGTTAAAGCAAACATAATTTTCTAAAGGTTAGGGTAAAATATGTCTTGTAAACGAGAACTTTAATTTTACACAGAAAACCCTTTGCCTCAACAATAAAAATTACAATGGTTAAGAATGTTTTTAGAATACAACATAGAGCTCAGTATGTATTACACTGATGGTCATGCTCTATTTCAAAAGATTTTTTCTGTATGTTCATTTTTCTTCAAATATATCATGTCCCTGGAGGACTTTGGCATTTAGAAATAAATTCAGATTTCCTGAACCCAATCCAAATAGAAAGATGGAAATATCTGATTTTTGCTTATCTCTGCTTCCTCTTGATGCCATTACTTTCTTTTTGCCTGTTATGCTTGTATCCAGCAGAGTATCCATTGCCTAATATCCCATTCTCTTGGTATCCCTTCTAGAATAAAATGCTGGAAGCTGAGAATACCATGAAGAGCCCAGCCCCAATCTAGTTCTTTCTAGCATCTGGTTTTCTACTGGTCTACTGTTTGTTTATTCTTCTTCTTTTGGTATGAGCCTGAAGAAAATGGAACCAGGTTTTCCTTTCCGGTCTTGCCACAGTCACTGAAGCTCAACTCTCCTCTTCCTCTTCAAATGAAATATATTGTGATATGAATATTGAGTGAATATGGTGATGAATAACTGAATTGATGTCACTGATACAGTACCTATCACTCAGCATATTTGCAGGTGTACAGTTTCACTATGAAAGGGAGTGGAATTCTGATGACATTGCATTACATTGAATTGCTACATTTTTCTTATATTACCTGAGGAATCACTTGGGTGGGTGAAAACTCTTTATGGTCCTTCTATTTTAAAAGAGAAAAAAAAATTTAAAAAAAATGAAGCTAAGTGAAATAAAATAAAATAAAATAAAACAGATTACTTTCAAGTAGGAGGTCAGGGAATATTTAATATTAATACTTTTTTATAGAAGAATATTTTTAAGAATTTTACTTTGAAGAAGAACCTGTTAAAATTCAACTACACTCATTTTTAAAAAGGAGGGGATTTTCTCCCCTCTGCAGAATAAACTAAAATACATAACATTATGTAATGATGCTTCTGGGTCTGAGAAGTAAACTGAAAGCATATAAGAACTTTTTGCTTGCTTCTTTCATTTCAAAGACTACGGAAAAATAAAAGGGTTCTTTCTGCAACTTAACAAAGCTGAAAAACTAAGGATATATTACATTACTTATGGTTTCAAGACACTGAAAATATATGATAAGGTAAAAAAAATTATATTTTGGGGGACATAGGGAGATCTTTACAGGCCTCACGTGAGGCCTGGGTGTGTGTAGGCCTCGGGTTGCCCTCCAGGTGAGCCCTGGTGCCTGCGCATGCTCAATCATGCCACTTGGCCTGGCCGAGCCGTCCTGCAGAGCACTAGGTGGTTCATCACACCCATGAAAGAACATTTTGGCAGCCCGAAGGTGGGGACTAGGTGCTCCCCGAAGGTGGGGGCCGGAGCGAGCCACTCCGGCCAACCGGCTGTGTGACAGAGGAGCGCAGCCAATGAGGACATCTTGGCAACAGCCCTCACCCAATCATGTATCTCCCTCCTCCCATCGTCCCGCCTAACTGTTCGTCATATAAAAGCTTATGTTAGCTGTAATAAAGTTGGCAGTAGACCTTGAATCATATTGTTTTGTGATTTTGTCCGCTATCTGTGGGCGTTTAGGCAGTTGGTGCTGCCTGTCTGCATATAGGGTGCCGTCGGTGCAGCTAAAGCCCTGCAGCGCACCCCAGCAACCTCCTCACCCTGGGTGGACCCGACCCGACCTGGCAGACCCGAGAGACAGCCCCACAGCAGCGTCGTTCCCCTTCCCGCCTGTGGCGGGAGACTGAGGATAGGCGATCCTCAAAGGTTAGAAAGCCGGTCCCCCAGGGGTATATAGATCTCGTCGGGAGCGGCAGACCGTAAGGCCCGAGGGCCCCGGCCTAGTTCCATCCAGGGGTTCGGAGGGTCATGACCGCGTCCCGCAACAACTATAGTGTTTGGATATCCACCTCTTGGACTGTGCCTTGGTTAACAACTTTTTTTCTCATCCATTCTTCCATCAGGAGTGGATCTTGATGTGAATTAGATCCAGGAATAGGTGAATGCATATATGCTAAGAAGTCTAAGAAAACTATGAATTTAATGACAGAACTGTTTAATTGGTAGCTCCTTGCTCTGTTTTGGCCCTTTCTAATACAAATTTGAAGGCAGTATGGATACAAGCAACTTCTTGCCATGTGATTTTCTTTTAATCAAAAGCATAAGGCCAGAGATAAGTAATTGAATAAAAAGCTTCCCAGTAGCTAGTCGGAAATGAACTGAAGTATGAACACACTGGGAATGAAGACTGGAAGCAAGACAGAAAGCCAATTTGCTTAATGATATATAGTCTGAGATCTATCGATAAACTTTGACCTGAAGATATCCAGTTATGAACATCTAGCCCCATGCAGATATCTTAGTACATCCCAAATGATACTTAATGCCAAAATCTCACTGATTTTAATGAAGGTTAGTCTTCTAGATTATGTGTTGAAACTTAACCTTCCCATCCTTCCCATATCTTCATTTTCCCTAAACAAGGAGCATACTAAGAAAGAGGTGGGATGGTTGTAATGTGGATAATTCTTTGAGAATCATGTCTCATGTAACAACTGGCTGCAGGCCATAGGCAAGTCCATTAAAGGTCAGTTTGTCAGAAAACACAGTTTTACTTTATGGAGAACTCAAGAGGAGAAAGACAAAACCCCATAACCATCACATATTTCCCAGGGCACATGAAGAACCTGTAACACTGATGACCAGATGCAACTGCCACCATCACATCTGTCACTTGCTGGAGGAAGATTGGCACTTCTGACTTTGGTCCCCAAAATGGTGTTGGAAAGGTGAGCATAACAGCAGCAAAAGGCACGGTAGATACTAACGATGTGAGCATAATAGAGTTATTAATATTACCATTATTATTACAGTTATTTTAATGTATTTTTATTTTTATTTCTTTCCCTGTTCCTTTCCTTTTTTATTTCCTTTCTCTTTTTCTTTCTTTTGCAATCTTTAATCTCTAATAGAGATTAAAGATTGGTTGGTTAAGCTGCTAAGATTTCAATTATAATAATAAATCCAAATATCTGTCTTTACTTACGAAGTGCACGTTTTAGCTCATAACAAGACTTTGTGCATAATACAACTGGAATTCTCACCCCATTTATTGTTAGCGATTCAATACCATTTACCTTGCAGAAAGATTGTTTACTACAGTCAATGTCAATAGATTATCAAGAGTATCCTGATGGGAGTGATAGCAAGGCAGTGTCCTTTCTGCAAATGAATAGGTGTCAGACAGCAGTTTTCATCAATTATTTCAATCAGAACTTTTTTTTTTTTACAGAAATGAAAGCAACAATATTTTTTTAAGTAGTTATTGCAATTTTTAAAAATGCTTGCAATCAAGCATTCCAACTTTATTTTGTTTGCTTTAGCTACATACTTTCTTTTGTAAGATAAGGCTATAATCAAAATACATAATTAAGGACCACAGTATGCTATCAGAACATTGTCAGAATACCTTTTATTTTGTGTCAGGTAAGGTTTCAAAGCATAGTTTGGTAGGGAGACAGTTGTTGCAATCATTGCTTCATTCTGTGAATGCTCACTCAGAACTTTAATAAAGTCAAAAGAAAGATTTCTTTTAAATACAATCTCAATCAGGTCATAAAGAAGAAAGAAACATGTAATGCCATTTTATATGGAGTTGGCACCTTGGCAGACTACCAGCTGCCTTTCCAGAATGGCTGAGGTCCTGTCCTCTCTTAATATGGATATGGATATATCCGTACTTTCAGTAGCACAAGATACCATAGTTTATGTGGCTGTATCACCTAATCACCTGTTTCCTAAGGTACCATATAGACAAGGATGTGTTCCCTTTCCACTCTCCAAAGTGGAATATTTTAAATGTTACAGCACCACTTGGATGCAAGCTACAAAATAGCCACACAATTATTTAAAGTGGTAGTCTTGCCTATTAAAATAATTGAGCCTTTTTGTTAATCCAACCCGTAGCACGAGATCAATATATTGGATCAAACCGTTAGTACTCAGCAACTTATGTTCTTGTCTTTCGGGCCAATCAATTCAATTAGGATGTTCCCACTATGTATGATTAAATGTCCTCTGCAGTGATTATGCTTACTGGCTGGAGCTGACACTAGGTCTGCATGAACAAGTATCATATTCTTTTGTTCTCCTGTTTCATTTATTTATGTATTGCCTTTTAACTGTTGACTGTTTTGAACCGTTTGTATTGCCTTTTAACTATTGACTGTTTTGAACCGTTTATGCTCAATTAAAAGAGGCAGTTGTGTTTATTGGATTTTAAGATATTTTTGTTTATTAACCACAATGAAAGATACTGGAAATGTGACCTTATCATCTAGCAACACATTTATGTTTAATTCTTACATTTTCTATTCTACATCTGCAGGAGACACCAAGAGAACTTAACATAATAATATCATTATTGAATGCCTTCTCAAAAACAAAAAGTCAGCATTATAATAAACAATATTTTGTATTCTTTTAAATTAGAAACCCATCTGGCCAGTTTTGAACTTTAGTAGGATTTTTTTTTTTTTTTGTAATAGACTATGAGAAAGATACGTATGCATCAAATAAATAGATTATAGCTCTTCAGAAGTTAAAATTCATCTCTGCAATTAAATCGGCTCTGATAAAAACAGTAACTTTGCAGAAAGGTCATACATGAGTGCTGAGAAGCTATAATCTGAAGTGTCTAAAATAAAGACCAAAGGTACTGCATAATATCCTGGGGAATTTAGTCCTTTGTATATCTGCTGACAAAACTGAGATCTTGTGTCATAAAATTTCTTAAATAAATTTGAAAAAAATATAAAGCACATTGGCAGACTGTTGATTGTGTTGAAGGTGCTTAATGGACATTTTGTTTGTCAATAAGAAAAGTTTTTTTCTTTTACTTTTTTTCCTTACTTTTTTTTTTACTTTTTATTATTATTTATGTATCATTTCCAAATGTTACTGAAACTAGGAAAAGGTCTGACTGTATTCAGGAAAATGAAGCCTATCATGAAGCAGTGATCCTTTCACAACATATGAAAGAAGAGATGTATATTTGCATATATATTTACAACCAATTTTTAAATATTTGTATGTGTAATCTATCTTGCAGTTTAGGATGAGGTCACAGTGTGCGTTACAGGAACTGTCACAATGTACAACACTAAATACTATGGCAATATATCTAATGTATCTATTATATAGGAAGCATTAACATGTTAATAGCTCAGAAATTATCCACTTCCTAGTTTTACAAAGATTGGAACAAATTCTTTCCTTTTCTAAGCAGTTACAGATTAAAATGTGCAGATTCTGCAAAATGTTCCCGACAAATCTTAATCTTATTTGTTTGGAAGTTGTGTGCTCTGTATGCCTTTATTCCAGTTTACCTATACTAATTTCATTTGCAACTTTTCAATCTAACAACAAATCAATTCAAAACTCTTCCTAAATTTTCCCTCTATAAAGCTATCATAAATGATTTAGAAAGAAAAACTCTAAAACAAATCTCAGCAGGTATCTCATTTTTTTCTTCATTACCCAAAAATAATATATATAATTAGTTGGAAAAAAAATGAAACACTTCTTTTATTATTCTAGTACCTGTAGAAGTAGCAAAAAAGAAAGGATTACATATGAGCACTTGGAAAAGAAAATTATTGTTATTTCTTTTGAAAATCAACCTAGTTTCATTACAAGCGATGCTTATTTTACTATTTTAAGATGAGCCATTTATTGCTATTTTAAACTTGAGAAGATATTATAAATAAGATTCTGAATAAATATTTATAAATATTCACTATTTAAAAGACGATTTTTATTATTACTTTTTTAAGATCTACCAGTTATTCCAGACATAAGACATTTAAGGACCATTTCTCTCATATGGTTGTCATTTATTCTCCAAAGCATCATCACATGCATTCTAATACAGCTCTGTAGTTAAATGATAACATACTATTTTTAGTTTTTATTTTCATTATTTCATAGTGCTGTAAGATAAAGGAACAAACGCAGACCAGTGTGAATATTGCTATGCTCCACAAGCCATCATTTCAGAGCAATGCAAATAGGATATAAATTTTAAATTAGAATTTTGACCGATCAGAGACACAATATTTATTTTGAAAGCATAGACAATACTAGTGGATATCTAAAATCATTCCCCTAATGGAACTGTGCTACTGACTGGTAGTTTAGAACCTGGCAGTGGCTGACTTCAGTCCACCACGAAAGTGGCTTTTCAGACTGAAGGAGACTAAAAGGAAGGTTGTGACATGAAACTATGACATCTGTTTATGGTTTAGCTCTGTTATTATTGGGGAAATAAATAAATAAATAAAGTCCAATTTTTGGACCATTCCAACTTTGGAATGAATTCAACCAATGTAATTCTCACTCTTCTCCTACAGCTGTATCGCCCCCATCATACAAAGGCACATGGGTTGTCAAGTCATTTGGAAGGGTAAATCATAGGGCAGACAGCTTTATTGGCCAGCTATTTTCTGCACTCCTCTCTGTTCTTTGGTAAATTCTTAAACCCTTAAAAAACCTTATGTATCTACTGAGACACTTTGTCTTAGGAAGACCTGACTGATTTTCCTAAACAAAAGTGGCTAACACTCTTCTCCAGGTTTTGGTGTGCATAAATATCCTTTTAAGTAGCCACTGTGTGTATCTTTGTCTGGAGAGAAAATATGATGTAGTTTTTACTAAACCTCTCATGCTTGTCAAAGAACAAATATGGGCAGATTGCACCTGGAAAGATAAAAGAGATCTTAAATGCCTTTTTTAATATTCACATCTATGGACTTTTCATTATGCGTATCTACTTTTTAGCTATTGCATGCACGAGGAATGCATTAACTTGAAAATATTCCTACATCAAAAAATTAATGAACATATATAAAACAAGAACTTAACTAATGCATTTGCTCTATTTGTTATATGAGGCTAAAACAATCTCAGGAATTCTCTAGAAATCAGTGGGTTAGCAGAGCTCTTGCAGCCATTAGAAGTCAAGATACAAGATGAACTGTTGACATATTTGGTTTGAGATAAAAATATAATGGTGAGATATAATTTCTTTCATTAACATTTTTTGTCATTGTCTGTTTAATAGACTGAAATAATTTATCAGTTAAAAAGTGAAAATAGAACACTTTTGTTGTTGTTGTGTGCAGAAACACCTATATATCTGTAAGTGGTACACTAAGAATGCAGTCACTGGATTCCTATACACTGATTATCAGGTCATACAGTGAAACATCCCTTCTGTCAAAGTTTTGATTGACAGGTCCCCAGGAGTCTAGGCAGTTATCTGAAAATCATCTATAAATGCTTACAGTTAGAGGTGGCTAACATGGCTGAAATAGTTTGGAGACACTCAGGTGAATTCTGTGTATTTGGATATATTGGAATTGCAATGAGTCTTGAAAAGACCTTTACATTTTCAGAATGTTTTGGTTACTCTTGGCTACTATTAAATTTGATTTGACTAAAAGAGCAGGCATACGTTCAACTGATGGGAGAAAATAATTATCTTTCATGCCATATTAATCTAACAATTAGCTAACAATCTATCCTTTGCTTCTATCAGTAGATAAACTGCAGCCTTTCAGTCATGTGCTTGGTTGGCACAGATCCGCTGTTGTAGGACTAGAAATAGCAAGTGTTTTTCCTCTTCTCGTTCAGATCATTACATTGTCAGATTAGTGGTTAAATAGCGCTAGTTTTCCTTTCCCTAAGTGGCCTTGGAAAGCAGAGCCTGTAATTTAGTAGCAGCTGCAAGGAATTAGCTAAAAACAATCTACAGGCAGAGACAATTCAAATTATAAAACAAACCAAAACAAACCATTTGCACAATTAAGAGCGTCATCCTCCAAGTTTATTCAAACTGTTTATTCAAACTGTTTTGATGGTTCTTCTCAGAGGAACAAGAAGTGTAAAGCATGTTGCCATTCAAAGCAATCTATACATTTTATATAATAGACATCTGTTGAGGGAAAGGTGGGTAAATTAAAACAAGGTTCTGAAAAAGGTTCTGTACATTCCCACTCTTATTCAATACAAACTTTTCTGTTTCTTTTTTTTTTTCCAAGTCATAAATCAAGAGAACTTTGATTCTACTTCTCTTGAACCTTGTTAACCACTCAGGTTCCTTTCTTCTGGGGAATTTACTAGATATATCCTTTATTATTCAATTATTAAGAAAAATTGAAATTCGTAGAGCTATCTGAAGTTATTTCACAATTGAAGTATGAAAAATCTGTGTTTTGACTAGAAAGATTTGCAGAAATATGTTTATTTGGGTAAAAATTTCTCAGAAACATATTTTAAATAAAATGTTGCTAAAAATACAGCACCTAGCAAATTTTGCAGGAAAAAAAAATATAAACTCTTCAGTGTTAAATATTTTTGTAATGAATAAATGAAAGCTTTTCATGGTAAGTTGGTAAATTATTTTTTGTGATCAGTTTTTACAACTATTATACTTGAAACGAAGATCATGTGTTTGCCTACATTAAAACATTAAAAATAGTACGTTTGTGTATACATTTTCACTAACAAATGTGAAATACAGTCTTATTAAAAAAAAGTTTTTAGTGTCTAACTAATTAGATAAGGAAAAATACATGGAAATAATATGGTATATACTAATAATGTCAAAAAAAAGATTTCATTCTACTACAAAGAAAAAAATAATTTAAAGATTCCTTCATAAGTTTTTAATTTCCATATCTTCTATGAAGTTCAACCGATAGAAAATATGCATTAACAGATGAAATATCAGAAACACAACTGGTATCTTAGAAAAATCACGACATGAAGGAAGCTGATGTAATAGCAAACACTGAAAAAAAAAGTAGAAAACAAGAAGCTATGAACAAAAAAAGTCATTTTATATTTATTTTTAAAATCAACCCATATAAAGTGGCAGTATCTTCAGTGTAGATATTTCCCTGAGATTCAGGTCTAAAAATGATTGTAATATAAAGCCTTATGATGCCGTAACATTTGTCAGCTGTTCTCCTACACCTAAAATATTCCACTGTTGCCACTGTCCTGGGTTTCCTTCACAGTGGATAAAGAATAAATAAAATCAATGTTTTAACTTTTTTTTCTGTCACAAAGTGTTGCAGAACAGTGTAAGGATCGGGGACATGGATGCTGCGTGAACAACCAAGGCCTTAGATTTTAGTTACTTAGGCTCTTAGCATAAGTTAGGCCCTAGGCTCTTAGCTTAAGTAACTTAGGCTCTTAGCACAAGTTAGGCCCTCGGGTTGTACCATGAGAACTGCAGCACAATTCAAGGATGTGT
>JAWLRI010001097.1:32527-44801 GCA_034781795.1 Crypturellus tataupa
AGCCCTGTGCCACGTGCTCTAGGTGGCCCTGCGTGTGCAGGGGGGTTGGACTAGATGACCTCTAGAGGTCCTTTCCAGCCTTGGGCATTCTATGATTCTATGATTTAGTATGCAGTAAAATAATGGGGAGCATGCCTGAATCCTGACAACCGTAAGGAAACTGCCACATAGGCAGAAATGCCCTGAAGAAGTGTTTGAATGCTAAAAGTTAAAGCAATAGTCTAAAAATTATATCTTTCTTTTTCTCTTCAGTTTGCTTTAGGCTTTCAAAACCCTTTGCTATAATGGTGAGAAATAAAATACTGTGTTTACTTTACTTCTTTTGTTTTGTTTTGTGTATTTGCTGGAATAACAAAGGATTTAGAAAACCTAAAAAACATATTGGTTCAATATACAGGTAACCTCACATGCCATGGTTTCACTAAATTGAGATGACGTAATTTTAAATTATATTCAAAATTTTAGGAGTAGAACAATCACTCCTGAAAAGCTGAACTTGTTCTCAGATCACTGGCAGTAGGTTTGGTGTAGGTAACAGTTTTAACATTTTCCTATTTATTCATTTTTTAAATAAATGTATAAAACATGCTTATAACGTTATGCGATAGTTCCAAACTGCATTTTATGCGTTTACTTATGGAAGAAAAAGTGACATATTTAATAAAACATTTTGTTTCTTGATATTTTCCACTATCTGTTAGTATAAGCAATGCTATGTCAGAATATGCTTTAAATGTATCCTTAATTATTCAAAAAGCAGTTTTAAGCTTTTTTATCTCTGGAAGTTAGAGCTAAATAAATTTCTGCTTTGTGCATGAAGAACTATTTAGTTGGAGGTTGCTTTTTTACTTTAATGTTTTATTCACTGATTTCTTTACTGTAAATAGAGCCTAAGCTTTCTTTGAAAATTCTTTGTTGATTCAGCAGTTTGTTCCAACACTGCTGGGTAATACTCTATAGCATATGGTTTGACAAGTTATATATGGTACCTAATGTGCTTCTCTTGCTTACATTTAATGTATTATGCAAACAGCAAGCTCAAATCAATATCAAAAGGGAATATCAGCAAGATTTTTTTTAAACAAGAAGTTGATTTATACGGATTCTGAAATCTCATTTCCTGATGAGGATTTTGAAAACCCATAGTCAAAGAATTATTAAATAATAGCAAAAATGTTATAGAAATTAAATAGTCAGAAAGATGCAGAAAGATGTGCAATATGCAGTCAAATTAACTGGCAGAGTAGAGCAAGGTGTTATTCACTAACAGAATAAAAAAAAAAAACCACTTTTTTTTAATAGAGGTTAACAGATTATGCTTCATTACCTTAATATTCAAGATTTACCTTGAAGCTGTGCCTGTTTTTGGCATCTTGTTTGTACACTCCACCTGTACGTTTCCAAGATCAGCTGGCTCCGGCGGAGTCTGTGGGGGTGAGTGGGGAGAGCTGCTTCCCGGAGAGGGCTGTGGTGTGCGGAGAGGACCAGACCCTGGCAGTGCTGGTGGGGGCAACCCGGGGCGGGCACAGGGCCAGCGGCATCTCGGGGGCTCATGCAGAGCCCTCTGCCCCTTGGGGCTTGCTGAGGGATGGAAGCTATTTGCCTGCAGTGGGGGAGAGCTGGACATAAGCCAATTTTTATTGCAATTGTTTTCTGTTTCATCCGACCTAATTGCCTTAAGGTTAGGCTATTTAAAGAGTTGTGTTTCTAGTTCTGATTCCAGTAAAGTCTTTTCTTATTTTAAAAGCTTAGCAGTACTCTGTACAGATACCTCAAAGCTCTGACTATCCCCAGGATCCTGTCATAGCCCCAAGCTGCTGGGTCTTGTGCAAACCCACATGGAAAAATAGCCTCTCTGTACTGCAAGTTACATTCTCCCCTGAATTCAATCATTCTAATGCATTTCATTCCTATCAGTGTGAATTATGATTTATGTTTTATCTCTTTCAAGTCTAACTGTGTCACTTTCAGCTCTGTAGGTCACCCCCATTTCATTCACCTCTTGACAGCAGTGGCAAAACAAAATTATATCTTAGAATGCATAAATTTAGTTAGATAAACACATTAGCTAGGTAGATGATAATATTTTTATATTTATATTTTTGCAAGATGAATATCTTTGGTCTAAACAAAAATAAAAATTGTAAATATTCAAAAAAAAGTGTTTAAGTGTTGCTGCTTCTACTATATTATAATTTTTTTTTTTTTTAATAGTGCTGCCGATAATAGTTACTCTTCACTCTAATAACATTTTATATTCTCGGCAATCCCATAATCACATCAAGATTACATTGTTTTTAAATCACATGTTTGCCAGGCAAATATTCTTGTAACTTAAATGGTATAATTCTTAAAGCTCAATTAAGAACAATCCAGAACAACCATAATTAAATTTTATATCACAGATAGAAGGAAACCATAAGGAGGAGGGGAATATAAAAGATAATTCCCCAAATTGACGAGAAACGTTCCACTGCCTGACCTCCAGGAAAAAGAAAGGAGGCAGGATGGGAAGGAAAGGAACTGTTTTCCCTTGGACTAGAGAGAACCTAGACAGTCACATGTGTATTCTGATGGCCATCTTGGAATGAGAAAGACATAACGTTAATTTTATAAAAAAGTATATATACACAAAACCCCTACAGAATTTGCAAAACATGTAGCTTCATAAGTTATCTGAGAGGCTCTAGACAAAAAAAATAAAATAAAGAAAAAACTTTATGAGATTTTGTACTGTTTTATCATTTTAGTACTTTGTTTCATTACCACATTAGAATTTAGAATTCAACATTTTCTAGTTTAAATTCTTTTTTTTTTTTCCTTTTTTACAGATAGTACAACATTCAGGCACTCTATTCTTCAGAACATTTATTTATGTATTTTGTTGCTCCATTCATTTCTGCATGTGGCAACCTGTTTCATTAGTAGAAGGATTAATAAAAGCATCACATTTCTCTATATAAAATGGGGAATTGCCTTTTCAATTAACGAAAAATAATTTATGGAAATTTTTATTCTGTACTGGAAAATTCAGTGTAAGGTTGAGGCCCAACTTCAGTAAATTAACATAAAAGGGTGGCAAGCACCAGAAGGTGAAATATTATTAACTGTCAATGCAAACAGAAAAAAAAAAAAGATGAAAATATATTTTCCAAAACAGACACAAAATGAGACTTTTCTTCCTCTTTCAGTATACTAGCATATGATGGAAAACAGGACGTGATGCGGAAATTGTATCATTTATGATTGTCTATTAAATGAAACTGCACTAATGATGGTTTCACATCATATTGTTCATATGGTTTATAGTAAGAGAGGAAAATATGGAAATGAATTTACTCTCCAGTCACTAATGAATAATATTATAATCATTGATAGAAATAATATTTTTTAAGTTAAAGGAAATTGTTCTTGTTATATATATATTTGTTATATTTTTTATATTTATTATGTGAATATATTTTATATATTATATACTGACTATATAAATATTAAATATATCATACATAAAAACTATGTATGTATAATTTATATGTATAATTTATATATAACATTAATTGTATATATCATATTTTATATATGTATATATATTTACATTATGTATAGTCCAGGTGCAGGTAAAACTCTGAAAAGATGGAGTTTGTCCATATTTGAGTTTGCCCTATAACCTAGTCTCTGGATTTTAGTTAAGCTTTGGTTAGCAACTAACCTCACACAATCTGTGAATGTCATTTAAGTGGAAATTAAGGGTTTTTTTTCAGTGATAATGATACTATAGATGGAATAGTGTCTCACAAGTGCCAGCTGTTCTTTGACTTGGGGAGGCTCATGTTTGATGTCTCACAATTTACATGTGGAAACATTCCTCAGGGGAAAAAAAAAAAGTACATAAGCAAGAATTTATTCAATTTTATATCTACATTACAGCAGAAGTAGATCTGTCCTTCATCTTAGGTTAGATAATATGTTTCAGTTTTATATGAATGCAATATAGGATGTGACTTTCATTGTTTCATTAGGTCAAATTGGGTGAAATTCCTCTCTTATCACTGAAACATAGGCTGAATAGACAAGAGATTTTGACAACTGTCAAAAATCATTACAGGCTTATATCAATTATTCATACTCTGCTGTACATATATCATCATAACTCTGCATAAAGGTCAAGTAAAGCAAAATTTGTTTTACTAATTGCCAAATACGCAGAAGATAACAAGATTTGCCAAGAAGTAAAATTTTGGAGTTTAGACAAATATGTTTAAAAGATAGGTATCAGTGATTTCAATTCACAGGTGATTTCTTACTTATTAACCTTAAATGGTTGAAAGTGAAAAAATCTAAATAATCTCATAGTTAAGTTACAATTTTTATCCTTAATAATTCTTTGATTTTGAGATATGTTCTTCTTGAAGAGTGACTTGGTAACATGGGCTCCCTTTGAAAGCAGATCAGGGAGATTGAATTCTTTGAATAGAAAAAGAGTGAGTGAATACAGAAGGAAGCTTTCTTTAATACTTAGTATATACAGATCATAAACTCAGTCAAACCCAGTGGAAGTATAGCAGATTAAATAAAAAGTAAAACACACCTATACTTACTTCTGTTGTAGGATTTACAATGGACCTTAAAAAAAAAGTATTGATGTGATATGTATGTCTATGAAAATAAAAATTAAATATTAAAATGCATTATTATGAGAAGTAAGTTATCTTAAAAACAGGGCAGTTGTTGTTAGTTAAATTCAGGGATTATGTACCCAAGTTAGCAAGACTGTTTCAAGTTTTCATTTAGATGTTTGAAATGAATTGGTCAAAGTCTAGTAATAAACTATGTGTTTAAAAAGCAATACCTTAGTGGAAATATATCTTTCTGTAAGACTGCATATGAAGCATGGTCTCTAGATAGTCAAGTACAGAGACTTGGCTGTTTTTCCTTGAGGTTTTATGACCAGGGATTTATAATATGCTTTTTGATAATGATGACTTTTATATTTGTGAAGCAACTGTGATTAAGAATTAAATCAGACAGCATTTGTTTTCTGTTTCACTTCATAAAAACCTTAAGCATGTTTCATTTCAAAGTGTTTATTTTTAATATTGTTTTACATTATACTTCTTATAAAAAGATTTTATTGCAATCATAAAATCAATGAGTTGAAATGTAGTTCCTTTCATACATCCCTTTCAATGTACTTCCTTACAAATCTTTCAGTCAAGATTTGCAAAACATCAGAATTGCTGTTCTTTTCTTTTTTTATTAGGGCTTATCCAAACAAGCATTTAGCTAGCTGCTTTGGAATTTTTCAGTGCTGCATGAAAGTGGTATGTTCTCTCTCTTTGTTTTTTGACCAGTACTAACTCCCTTCTATATTCAGAGAAAAACAATGATAAATAAATTGTGTATAAGAAATTCCCCAAAAAGTTTTATGAGTGACATCTGCCTCACTTGTCCCTTTTCTACCCAAAAGATTCATACTTATTCTTCCAGAAGAAATATTAACTCCCTTGCTTCCCAAATATGTTTTGCTTTTATTTGCCTAGTCAAGACAAATGAGAAACTAGAAATAAAATTCCATTGATCTAGAACTAATTAGATAATAAATCCTAGAGGTCAATATTTTCATATTGTCACAATGACCTATAAATGCTGAATCTGATGTCTCACTAGGATCCATTGTAAAGATTATTCTTGTTACTTCATGTCCTTGCAGATAGGCTTTCAGGCATATTAGACCAGGGAAATTCTGGATGACTTCATTTACTGTTGCTTTAACCTAAGCCTTTTCTATTTCCTTGATATGAATCCACCCAAGAAGATATAAGCAGTTTTGCAAAGACCTGTTCTGACAACAGTATAGCAGGCTGCAGGCACTGACAGAGAGAAGGGCAACTTGTGATCCTCTTAGCCTCTTAGAAAAGGTGAAGTAATGAATAAATCTGCATCATTTTGTAAACAGCCTTGATCTTAGCCTAAAAATTACAATTTCAGAACTTTTAGTAGACAAAAAGACTATGTTAGGAAGAATACTGGGACTGAGAAATGTCTTATTCTTTGTCTCTCTCGGGTTCAGCAGAAATTACAGGAACCTAAATCTTTCATTCAAAGACAGAGAGAAGTACAGAAGCCTTTATATTATAAATTGATTCCATCCATAATGTCAGAAACTAAGTGATGGCACTATTTCCAGCCCCAATTAGAAAATAAAGACTTCCAAAACATCCTGGCCTTTTCATTGTGCTTCGAGGGACCTGGTTAATGAGCAGTCTTTTTAAATATTTTTTTTTTGTTATAGGAAAGTATAAAATAATGTACAGGAGACAACCCTCAGGAAGCCTCCATAAATATTTATTGGTCTTCCCTTCCAGATATGTTCTTCCTGAGAGGACAATCAAGCCTTACCTACAATGAAGGAGAAACGATAGTCATTTCAGTGATCATTACACTACTGACAATATTCTTAGGTCTCTGTAAGGGATAGGGTGACGCAGTTGCCTGAGCACCCAACGGGAGCAGACACACAAACAAAACGCACACAGTGGTCAAATTAAGGTTTTTACTACCTCTGCTTCTGCATGGGGGCTCCCCAGTTTCCCAACAGGAGGAGGAGAACAGTGGAGAGATTCTAGGCATCACTGAGCGTGGAGTGGTGGGGAAAAGGGAAACTATACTATTATACAACAGCTAAGCATGTAATTGTCATGTGTTATAATTCAATTGGTGCTAATAGCAACTAAAACACACGTAAGCATCATCTGATCATGGGCAGGCTTCACGAACAAAGATATGGGAAGGGCTTTACCTTTTGCTTCAAGCGCTCTGATAGCTAAAAGACCAATGCGGGAAAGGCAAGTCCTATTGCAAAAGGCACTGCGGAAGGTCTCCTTAGGCAGCATGAAGGTCTCCTTGGCAAGGCATGATTCTTTCTGTGTTGTCTTTTCTCTTCGAGACTGATTCTGCCCGTGCTCTCAAATGAAGCAGCATTGTTATGAATAGTGTGTTTCCATGTCTCCCGATTTGAGGCCAGAGTGGACCGTTGAGGGTAGTCAATATGACCAAAGTCCCATTGTTTCAGGGAGTCCTTGTATCTCCTCTTTGGGGCTCCCCTCTTGCAGCAGCCGATGGCGAGTTCACCACAGAGCACAGTCTTAGGAAGGCAGTGATTCTGTATCCTGGAGACATGCCCTGCCCGGGACAGCTGCATTCTCAGCAGCGTGGCCTTAATACTGGTGAGGCCTGCTTGTTCAAGGACAGCCACATTAGTCACATAATCCATCCAGTGGATGTTTAGGATTGTACAGAAGCAGTGCTGATGGAAGCATTCGAGGAGTTGCAGGTGGTGGCAGTAAATGACACATGATTCAGACCCGTATAAAAAAGTAGACAGAACAATAGCTCTATAGACACTACCTTTGTATTTCTTTTCAGGGGGTTATTGCACCAAATTCTTTTATAAAGGTTTTCTGAAAGCTCTGTGTGCCTTTGCTAACCTGTTGTCTATCTCATTACCAGTCTTCCCATCCAAGGAAATGATGCTTCCTAGAGAGCTGAACTTTTGGACTGTCTAAAGCTCTGATTTGCCTATGGTGATGTGGGGATGATGGAAGACATCCTGAGGTGCAGGTTGGTAGAGAACTTCTGTCTTCTTCAAACTGACTTCCAGCCCAAAAAGCTCAGGAGCCTCTGCAAAACAGGATGCTAAGCGCTGCACTGCTGCTTCTGTATGAGTAACGAGGGAGGCATCGTCAGCAAAAAGTAACTTGTGGACAAGGTGATTTAGGATCTTAGTGTTGGCCTGCAGACACCTTATGTTGAATAGTCTTCAATTGGTATGATATCAGATGTAAATGCTGTTTTCTTCATCGCGGTCTGCCGTGGCCCTTCGGAGCATAATGCTGAAGAGGATTGTGAATAGAGTTGGTGCAAGAATGTAACCTTGTTTCACACCATTGGTTATTGGGAAGGACTCTGGTACATCGTCATATTTGACTTGGCTGTGCTGAACTCATGCAACAGGATAATCATTTTGAGGAACTTGAGGGGACACCCTAATCATTCCAAGATCTGCCACAGTCCTTTCCTGCTCACAGTGAGCTTTGGTGAGGTTATATAGAGTTATATAGAGTCCTTTTTTCTCTTGCCAGAGAACAAATATGAGGTATGTGGTATTCCTATCGGCTCTGAAACCACATTGGCTTCCAGGTAAGAGTTCTTCTGAGATAGAGGATATTAACCTGTTCCAAAGTATTCTTGTGAGGATTTTTCCTCCCATCATGTGATACAATGTATAACGAGCAAAATCTGTGTATATGGTGTACATGACATGGCCATAAGCCAAGCATGGAGTATAATACAGTTAGGCCAGCATGGCCTGCCCCTATTATCTATCTCCTTGATATTTTTCCACATCCTGTTCCTTTACAGTATCCTATAATCAATGATTTTGCTCATATTAGCCTGGAAAGAAAGTCTCCTCTGAAAAGAACCTCTAATTCATATGTAAAATTTTGAGCAAATGCTGTCCAGTGTAACTTAAATGTTACCCCCTTTAGGATTTAAAAATCTAAACAATCATTAAGATTTAATTCTATCATATCCAGCATATTATTTGGGTTACTAGTTGAAAATTCTTGTTAATAGCAATGGTTTTTCTGCTATACTGAGATAATTACTGCATTATAATTATAGATAAATGCCCATGATGTTTCCTAAGGGAAATTTTGGGTGTATATAGTAATGGCTGTCTGTCACTGATGACAGTGACTATTTAGATAAGACTATAGAATAAGAATTATTCTAATTTTATTTTTAATTCTGTTTGCTGGATAGCATTATTTCAAATATAGCTATGCTATCATATATATGCATCTTCTTTCTTTCATTTATTCTGTCATAAAAGAATCATTTTTCTACACATGCATAACTAGAAATTCCACAACTTTTAAGCTACATTTTGAGCAGTCTATAAACTTTTTTTTTTTTCCAAACATAGAAAAATTTGCAAACTTTATTTACTGCAGATAGCCCAACTTAACCTAGAGGCTTAAAATGACATCAGAAATTTGAACTAGGTGATGGTCATTCCCTCAACTGCATCTTTGTTATCATGACCCATACACCTGCCCTACTGCTAATTTTAGGACCCTTTATCTGATATCTTAAGCTGTTGAGGAGTTGTCATGACATTTCAAACTATGGGAAACAAATTGTGTTCCCTAATGTGGTAACTATATTTAGTTTCGTTATCAAACAGAAAAGATAAAGAAATATCCTTTCTTTCTGCCCTTTGCCTCTGTCCTTTCATCAGGTAATTTATCATCAGCTAGGAGAACACAGTGTGACAAGATATTTTCTAGATGAAAATCCATTTCACAAGCACTTCACACTGACAATGATTTGTCAGTCTGAACTGGTAGATGATTACCATTTTGTTAAAGCTAGAATAAGACCAAAACTTCTAAGACTTTAAGAAGGTCAGCAATGATTCAAAGTTCTCTTCTGGATGTAGAGAAAAGTAATACATAGCCAGTTCCCAAAAGAATGTCCCAAAACCAATGCAGATCATGACAGAACCATAGATACACAAGATTTCCTCAGAACTGAAAAGATATTATTGTTGAGTTCTGGAGTTAACACTGATAAAAATATTGTTTTATATGTAATAGATGTATAAAGATCTGGAATTAGTAGGCTTGTGACTGTCTTTAACCTCAACTAAAAGAAAAGTCTTGATTGCTTGACCTAAAAGACCAAATATTAGCATTGTTAATTGCCCGTGTATGCATAACAGACACTTGTTGAATAGATACTCTGAAACAGAGTACTTAGTTTTAAGATAAAAATTGCATTGCTGTGCAATTATTGTATATTGTTATTGTGAAAAATATCTTTATGTGGATACAGCTAGCCGTGTAATAGTATTTGGTGGTATCTGTTACAACCTTTGCTTGTGCGGCTGGCCTAGTCTGGCAAGCAAACATAATTTTCTTCTGAAGTTCTCCAGAAGACTTTCCAGAACTTTTTCTCCTATATCAAAAATGTAAAATTCACATATAATAACTTAGCAAATGTTGAGGAAAAGAACATTTTCCCAGGCAAGTCTTTCAGTTTTTTTTTTTTTAGGACTTACAAAATAATTTAACAGAGCAGATCATAGAATCATAGAATCACTAAGTATGGAAAAGACCTTCAAGATCATTGAGTCCAACTTTAATCCCTTCAACATCATGCCTGTTAAATCATGTCCCTAAGTACCTCATCTACAAGTTTCTTGAACACTAACAAGAGTGACGACTACACCACTTCTCCAGGCAGCCTGTTCCAATGCTTGACAATATACAGATGCAACAAAAATATTTTCCATTTGCCATTAAACAAACACAGAAAATAAAAGTCCTATAGAAATATTCATTTAAAAAAAAATGTATAAAACAGCAGTAAATAAACCTTAACAAAATTTCAACCAAAACAATCAATATTCTTATCAAAGCAATGACAAAGAAATACCATAGCATTAGATGGACAGTTGATTAGAAAGTAAGTTATTCATATTATTAAATGTCCTTATGTTACTAATAAACAAAAGAAATGTCCAGTAATTACCTCTAAAATCTTTGAAGTATTTTCTGTTGCTAACTAGGGCAATGAATTATGGCAAGTGAAGTATTGTTATGGCCCATTCCATATGTTCTTTAGAACGCTATCAGCAACTAGACTGTAGTTTTCAAGACAAATTTTTCTCTGCCTATATCAACATGATTATTCATAAATTTAAACTGTGAAATTTTTCAAACCATAGTGCTACTCCACCATAGTATCTTAAAAAATTAGGATAATCAAAGTAAGATAGTATTTACATTTTGTTTAAAAATCTCAAATAAATTAACTTTAATTATTAATAAATGTGAAACAATTTTGTAATGCCTGAAACCCTTCTAAATGCACTTCAAATTCTATTGTTAATATTACAGTAGCTGTAATCTAAGCATACAACAAAGAGTAGACTTGAAAAAAATGTTATATTAGATTAGCAAGTTATATCCTTACAAACTTTGTTCTCTCTGATATAGAGAATTTTCCAATTAATTCAAGGGATATATATATATATATATATGCATATTTATCTGTACATGTAGTTCTATTTTTAAAAGATTAAGGTCTGTAAAGTGTCTATAAGAATGTAGACAAATGATATGTAACATTAAAATGATATTGGGAAATTTAAAGACTAGATAAAGGGTATCGTACTTTTTATATATTAAATATGTGAAATTGATTGATTCAGCATTGATTCAGCTGTGAGAGACATGAAGAAGTTGTCACACTGGGTGGAGGGGCAGAAGAAAAAATATATGTAAAGATATTGATTGTTAGACCTTCCCAGCAGGCACAAATACGTGAAGCACACTTTCTAGAACATGACATTCTGAAGCAAAGGTAGAAATATATACTAAGAATAATTTTTTAAATAGGTATGGTGTTACGAAAGAAGAGGGCTTTAGACTCAGCCATTACAGATTTGTCCTTTGGGTTTCAGGTTCTGAAATCCTGTACTGTGCTGATATGTCTAACCCTTTCTGACTGCAATATAAATCGACAATAAAGGAAACCTGAAGGACGTCTGGGCTACTGAGACATGCCTGAGCTTGCGGAGAGTATCAGAGAGACTGCTCAAAAAACAAGTCAGAAGTGTCCTTCAGCAGCCTTTGGGTGATTTTAGTCTGTTTCCTAGGAGGTCCTGAACTTAACGAGAGAGAAGATTGGAGGAGTTGTTGAGGTACTCTGGGTCACAGTCTTCTGGCTGAGTTTTGTGTTCTCTAGAAAGGACCTTGTGTGAACAGCAGAAAGATCTGCTATAAAGGGATGGTTTATAAACTCCCACCAGAGAGGAATGCCAAGGGACTCCTATTGTTGTCCCTGTAAAGAGGAGAGATGTTGTGTAGCTGTAGGGCTATGATGGTCTGTATATGATTTAGGCACTGGATTACCCTATAGTATGCCCTGTAATGAGATTAAAAATGTGCAGAAAGGATTTAGAATAGTTTTTGAATCCTAGCTCATTATCAAATCAGAATGTGGACATTCACCAAGTCCTGGATCTGTTAGATGTTCAACCCTACAGTGATTTTGCTCTAACACTCAGCAGTCTTGCATCAGAAAATGTAGGCCAAAATCATCTCAGACAAACACTTAAGGGATGTCTAGAGCTGTCATGGTTAATTAGAATCATAGAATCATAGAATCATAGAATGCCTAAGGTTGGAAGGGACCTCTAGAG
>JAWLRI010001097.1:56051-74447 GCA_034781795.1 Crypturellus tataupa
GATTTGTGGGTATCGAGGTTCCTCAGGAGATCTCTTACCCAATCTTCCTCTACCCTGGGCAAGTCTTCCTCTCTCCCAGC
Organism: Crypturellus tataupa; assembly: GCA_034781795.1. NCBI lineage: Eukaryota > Metazoa > Chordata > Aves > Tinamiformes > Tinamidae > Crypturellus > Crypturellus tataupa. Next base: position 56,132 of record JAWLRI010001097.1, read on the forward strand.
TCCTTCTCTCGTCTCTAGGGCCAGGGACTCTAAAGGGTTTAAAGGATATAGATCTTTCTTTGGATTTCATGGTTGAACTTTTCAGTTAAAATATGCTCATTATGTTTTCTCTTCTTTGTTCATATGAAGGTCATTCTTAGCTCAGCTGAAATTTATCTCCGCTTAACTTCCAGAACAAGCGTTCTCTGAATTGTCAGTTTAAGATATGTCTATACTTCTACTCCAGCACAATTTATTTTATAAATTATTACTAATTTTGCAAAATAAATCATTTATTTGTCTCATAGAAAATCACATATCTGTGTTCTATTTCTTAGTCAACCTTTAGACCCATGTAAAATTTTTCTGAAGATCTGGTTCTTAAATTTAGTGATTTAATTGCCCTTTTCTTTTTCCTTTTCCTTCAGGCTATTTTCTCTGTTATCTAAATATAGATTAAGCTGCAATATATAAGACTGTATTTTAGTCAACCTTAAGATTAGCAAAAATTGGGACACCTATATTCTGTTGACCTATCACTACTTTTTAATTAAACAAATCTTTTAATAATTTTTTCAAGTTTTTTTGTTTTTTTTTTTTTTTTTTTTTTTTTTTGGTTTGTCATATTTTTTGCTATTCCTTATTTCTAATTTTAGGTATAATTCAAGTAATGTTCAATTTTTGTGAAGTTCTTTATCCTTTCTTCTATTTCTGTGAACTGGAGATGTGCTGTTTATGCTTGTTTTTTTACTGATTGCTTCCCTTCTTAGTCATATAATAACTGAATAACTGAAAGAAAATGAAGTCTTTTGGATTTTGTAAGTCCTCTGGTAAGCAACAGCTCAGTGAGTTTCCTTGAGCTTCCTTTCAGGCAAAAAATTTTTCAAGAACAGCTTATTATATCTTCTCACATGAAGAATTCCCATTTTCATTTGGGTATACAAAAGATATATATCCAATAAACATTTTTTACAACTAGACCTCAGTCTTAACTGTAGCCAAGATAAAGTGAAATTTTGGTAAGTATTTGAGGATCTATACAATTGTAGAAAATGATGGCAATAACATCTTATACTTGCATAGGAACTGAATGTCATAAATACAAAGTAGTCATTTTTAAAAAGTTTATGTCATGTCATCCTACTAAGTATGGGGATGTTAAACATGGAGGTTTACGTCGTTGCCTTAGCTCCTCTTTTCTACAAAAGGTGCCTTGAGGGAGCTTCTATAGGAATGAGAACACTTCATTTTGTATAGTAGCTTCATGCTGCATCATTACACCCATCAAAAAGAGCATTAACAAAATCAAACTAAAAAATCTGTGATATATGAATAGCAGACTATGCTATATATCTTCCTCACACTTCTATATCTGATAATACATGGTTCTTTTTTCCCATACCTATGGAACTTACAGATCTCAACTGTAGATAAAGAAGAGGAAATCGTTAGAAATTCTTTTACAACTCAGTTGATTTTTTGTTTAATATTTTGTGAAAAAAATTCCACTTTTGAGGATTTGCTATACTTCTGAGGTCACAGAAGAAACTCTCTAGTTCAGACCTGTCAGTTCTGTCAGGTGTAAGGGAAACCACTGGAAACAAAGGGTTGTAATGTCATTCCAAACCTTGACAGGAAGGCATGACACTACATAGAGTGTAGCAACAGTTAGGGCTTCTACTAAAATAACTCACTAGGATATAGGCTTTTATTGAGTTCACCTCATTACAGAGGATCTGACAACTTTAAGTTAAGAAAACAAAAAGGCATGTTGCATATGATGATACTATGCAACACCTCTGTGTGTCTCCACACAGCTTCATATGGAGCACAGTATGAGACACTGCCTCTGCCATCTCTCTGAAACATGCAGAAAAGGCTCAAAGGAGACTAAGACTGGAAAACTGATATAATTGAATCTATATAATCTGTAACTGAATAATAATAAGAATTTGTATAACCTTGAAAATATGGCTTACAAGATACATGAGAAGCAATGATCTTTGAAAAATCCTGGCAAGCAAGAGAGGCTTTCAGGCACTTGAAAAAGGTAAATGCTCCTTAAAAAGGCAGGAAGAAGAACTATATTGCCTAGACAGACTTGCCTTAGCCCCTGGGAAAATTATGACACAAGTCCTCATGGAAGCCACTTCAGATTCATAGAGATTTTCTTAAATAAGTTTCATTCTTCTTTCTTCAATTTACAGAATTCTTGCAGTATTAACATATGTTTCCCTTACTTTAACGTCCAGTAAAATATAATTCCTTGATAGCACTGCTTATGTTTTCTCAGATTTTGCTTAACATTTTCTTTAAGATTCTGACAGTGTTTTCCAAATGTGGCCTTCTGATATCCCCAATGTACTCAAATATCTTTTTACTCTCAAGTCATGGATCCATTCTTCTATTGTGCTCTGAAAATTCATTCTGTATAGTAATGGTTCAATAAAAACATGTATATGTGTGTATGTGGATGCATAATGCATGATGTTTTTGCTACTACTTCTTAATACCATATATATATTTTTACACAGAGTAGTGCTACAGAATGTGTAGCAAATGTATAATGTGAGCAAAAACATTTGCATAAATTCAATTGATTTTTTTTCAGGTTGCAACAATACAAAAAGAAAAAATTGTTTAACCGAGAAAAGAGAAGAAAATCTAACTGTAGTTTTGGTTTATAGAAATCTATAAATCAGTTATAGAAATCTATAAGTCAGCTATAGAAAAGACAGACATAGGCCATTCTCAAAGGTACAGAGGAAAAATTAGAGTGCAATGGACATAACTTGCATAAAAAGAAATTCTGAATCAAAAAGATAATAATAATAAAAAAATCTTCATGATAAGTGCAGTTAACACCTTCCTGGAAAAGAGTTTTTTTTTTTTTTTTTTTTTTTTTTTTTTTTTTTTTGGAGATTTCATACTGTCATTTGACAAGGCACTGAACAACTTAAACTAGATTTGAAACAGTACCTGCTTTGGGTAGTAGTTGACTTCCAGATGTCCCTTCAAAACTAGATTTCACTCTAGTTCTATAAATTCATTAAAAGAATATAATATAGACTCACTATCTAGAGCTGATGATTAGGAAAAATTATGAAATACATGAAATTAGACAAAGGAATAAAATGTAGAATAGCTGTGTGTTTAATGTGTGAAAAAGATTATAGAACTTATATCTAAGGAAAATTTTTAAGTTTAAAGCTTAGAACTGAGAGGAGTTATTAATAAGTATATAATAAAAATTATTGATAAGAGCAAATCAAAATATCAGATCATGTGTTATCAGGCTTGAATCAAAGTCTATCAGCGCTCAGATAAAACGTACCAAAGGAATTCTTTTTTTTTTTTTTTTTTTTTTTGGGTTTTGGTTTTAATTCTGCCACTCCAAGCTGATTTCAGTTAAAGGAAAAAAGAATGAATAATGTAGAAAGAAAGACAGCACATGAATTTAGGAAAATATCAGCAGTGGGCTCCTAGTACTTTTAAAGAATGTCAGGAGTGTTTCTTGTATTAAATCTTCCATCTCTTTTCCACAGAGCTGTGTGCTTTGTCGCAGAATGAATAGCTGCCACATTATCTGATGGCCTTGAATTGTTCTCACAGAAGACAATGAATATTTAAAGTTCCACAAGTCACAATAGTTCAAGCAATGCTTCATTTTGAACAGAGGTATATTCTGAATTGTATCTCTTCTTTTGAATAGAATTTGAAGTGTGCATGAGAGCTGTTGCATTTTGTTAGTTGCACAATGCTGAAGATTTTACATAAAAAAATTTACCCAAAAATGCTCAGAGAAGCATGTTTATATTCAGACTTCTAGCTTAGAGAGATTCAGACTCAAGAAAAATAGTTTTAATTAAGAGGTACCTCTTGCTACTATTAGGTTAGATATTAGGAAAAAATTCTACACAAAAACCATAGTCAAGCATTGGAACAGGAACAGACCAGGGAGTCATCAACATGTAGATGAGACGTTAGGGACATGGTTTAACAGGCATGATGTTGAAGGGCTTATGGCTGGGCTTGATAATCTTGAAGGTCTTTTCTAAACATTCTATTTGAATTGAGGAAAAAAAAAAAAAAAAGGGCGTGACCTGTATGAAATTTCTAACATGGCTTTGTGTGAGGTTTGGGGTAGTGCTCTAGAAATGAACACAGTCCCCATATATGCGGTGTGTTAAAGATTCCAGAATACATACATTTAAAATACATTTACCTCTTTCAGATAGAGAAGTTACTATGATACATTTTCAGACAAGAAACTAAATGGCAGAGTAAATTCACTCAGGTCTGTGCATCACTAAAATCTCCAAGCTCTGTCTCAGGCAGTACATAAATCTGTTGCAGAATGAAAGTGAATCTCAACCAAGGAGATTAAGCAACTTGACTTTGTATCAGAGACACAGAACTACAGCACATTTCTTATTCAGCCTAAATGTTATCAAAAGATTATTTTATCAGAAAATAATGTTTCTTCTCTTAAGGTTTTATACCTTGTGTCTCCCTTTCTCCAAAGAGAAGAGGCCATGTTTGAGATGTAAATCAGTACATTTGTGCTGATTTAAAAAGAGGATGCTGAGTGCAGCAGTGCACAGCTGAACTCATCCTATTTTGTCTTCATAATTTATGCTTTCAGGTCATAAGCAGGCTAAAACTGTTTATAAACATCTCTTTTGTATGTGTATGTGTGCGGTTTTATACGCAGAAACAGCACATCATCTGTTAACAGAAGCCATAGCTGGCAGGAAATAGTTTTTATTCCTTCTTTTCTTCTGAGAGAATGACACTTGCAATCTAACCAGAAAAAAAAAAAATCCTGTATCTAAACATAATAATGATTTATAGCTCCTAGCAATTTTGTTACTCCTAAATCTGCTGACATACAAATAGTTTTTTCCACATTCCTTAATTTTCTGACTACTTTGCAATGGATCCATAGTAGCGAAATGAATTTAGTTTTTGGGAGACTGTGGTTAATAGTTACAGAGTTGTTATATAGCAGGAATATATATAAGTTGTTCCATACTTAAACAAAATTTTGTTTCAAATGAGGGTAAGAATTTTTGTACCCCATATATATTTATTTCTAAAATTTTAATATCATTGATTTGTTTACGTATTTTTTTCTTAGCTAATCCATTTCTGGCATCTGATAAGCTAAGCAAGACATCTGAGTCAGCAGAGGAGCTGAAGTGAGTATACTGAAAACTCTGCAGTCGAGCAGAATAGATTTTTACTTTCCATCCAAAAATATCTAAAGGTCTTATTAACTATCTCCCAAAACTTAACAATCATCTATTGCATCCTTTTCTAGTAGCCTTTTCATCTACTAATTTTCATATTCATTCCAAGTCCTACACCACACTGTCCAACCTGGGTGCTAGCACCAGATCTTTCACATCCATTGAGAGTTGGAATATGAAAAAAAAAAAAAGAGTACTCCGAATTGCTCAGGAAATCATAGCTATTCATTATACGTACACGTCTGGAACTGGAAGAGGTCCAGTATTCCATTACTGTGTCTCCACACACAGGTCCAGGATTGACTCTAGCGGTGTGTCTCCTGCTTCTCTGTGCTGAATTTTTTTTTCATACTTTCCCGTTATGCAACAGCTGTGTAAGGATGCCTCTTTTGTTCTCAGAAGAATTGTGAAAAGTATGTTCATGGCATGTTTTATTAATGTGATAAACATCTTACTCATCTCTATATGAGAAAAAAAAGAGGAAAATCAGATACTTTATTTAGCTGACCGCATAAATTTTGACTTTAGCATTCGAAAGGTTCTGAGTTTATCTGAAGTGTGGGTTACTACTGAGCTAGCTTTTTCAAAGGTTTATTTGAGGTAAATAGAACACAAAACTTAACATGTCAAAAGCTCAGGAAAAGGCTTAGGTATAATGGAATACATTAAAATTTTCCCACAGGAAAGTGTTTATCCGTAGATTCTAAGGGGGAAAAATATTCAGTATCCCTGATTATATTTCTGTAATTATTCTCCTCTGTTATAGTTTTTCCATCAGCTAAAAGCATTTTGTTACACAGCTGGAGTATCTATCTCTGTATAATTAACTAATTTTCCTTTTCTCCTATTTTCTTTATTCAAATTATGTCTCTAATTGATGGTCTCAAGATTTTTTGAAATTGTGGAATTATTGGCAGGGCAGGACTGCCTTTGGAGTTGTATAAGAATAAATATACATTTAATCTCAATATTTTAGATATCACTGAGTTATAAAACTGCTGAACTGTTCCCAGTTCTTTAAGTGTATAAATTTAGGATTTTAAGTTTATTTTTCCAGATAGAACACAAAAAGTTGAACATCCCTGGCAATTCCCGTAAATATTCATTGGTATTCTCTCATCTTTATCTTTGTTCTAAACCAATGGACAGGAAAGGGTTTAGGAAAATGTCAGTTCATGAACTCCAATTCATGAAATCTCAACTATGTAAAACTAAGTATTATGTGTCTTAACCTCTGTATTGCTAAAGAGTCCTTTTTTTTTTTTTTTTCCAATTCTGTAGCCTGCCTTTCTCTTGAAACTTTATAATCTTTGACACAAGTTGCTGTGACCTTTTCCAAGCCTCTTTTCCTTTACTCTCATGCTATTGCTATTATCCCATTTTTCTTATTTCTCTGAACCTGTAGATCCTAATATTATTGTAATAAAAATTTTTCTGATGGGAAATGATTACCACTGTCATGAGAATCACACCTTCCTATTCTTTTTTTCCATATCCCTTGTTTTGTAGCTTTATCCAATAGTATGCATGCATAAACTTTTAACAAAGTTTCACTCAGCATGTGAAACTTGTCCTGATCAGAGCGTGCTCTGGTAAACACTAGTAAGCAGGAGGGACTATCAGGAAGTTTGAGCAGATTCTGGTATGAACTACAGTAAAAGTTTTATGCAGAACTACTTTCTATACTGTACAGGTGTCCAAAAATGATACCGGGAGATATCAGTTGCTTCTTTGGTTGATTGACCCCAAGTGAGAAATTTACTTTCCCCTTTCCTTACTTCAAAAAGCAGCTTGGCCATCTAATTTCAGGCTGAGAACTTCCATTGTCTACAGTATGCATAAGTCACTTTTAACATTTGCACTCTTTTACATACCTTGCTTCAGCTTGCAGAAACCAAGGACTGGACCAACAGTACTTTTGAAGTACTGTTCCATCCTTTATTACAAATCTTAATGTCACGGGACCTGAAAGGACCGCTCTGTATATTTTGTGTATGATTTATTCAAACTGAATACCTCATAATACCATAACAAGAAGAGTTGTGTTTGCTTTCTTTTTGCAGAATAAAAAAAAAAAAAAAATCTGCAGTTAATGCAAAGACAGAATGTGATCTGGAATTTAGTATCAATGTTTTTCTTATTTTGTACCTTGATGCATGAAAAGGATGTAGAAAGATAAATGAGATATCTTCAAAGATCAATTTAAAATAATGAAAATATGGCAAAGCAAAGCAAACAAGGTCTGTAATCTCTGTGAAATATCTGATTTTTTCTTTTAATTTCACTATTTTCCACTCCTGAGGAAACACAGAAAGGTTAAAGTTAGAAAATTCAGCTAATTTCCAGCAGTCAAACTTATAAGTACAATCTGTTCTGTAGAGAGGGGCAGAGAAAGAAAATTTCATCATGCTATTTTTTGTGCTCTGTGCACACAGACAATCCAAGGGTTCCATCTGGCAGCAAAGTTCTGCATGTTCTAACATGCAATTATGTAAATAAGGTTCCAGACAACAGAATTTGTAAGTTAAAAAAGAAAGTACAGGATAAACATAAGGAACTGCAAATAGACAAGATATCCAGCTGAAAACACAAGATATATGATTGGCCAAAATAAAAGCAAAACAAGTAGTATTGGCAACACCCCTCCTTAAGAGGGTGGAGCAAGGAGCATGAAGACATGAACAAGAAGAAATGTGGGAAAAAAGAAGAAAAGCCAATTCAGCTCTTTGATTTTCCTAGTCAAAGAGTTGTCAAGACTGATCACTTTGACCTTGGAGATTTAGACCAGCAAGGGCAATAGTCATTACCACTAACTGTGTGACATCAGCTCTGTTGTTGTATCTCATAACTAATTTAAGATATGTGTCCAGTGCTTGCAGTTTTGTAGGTAGTGATAGTGTAGTGATGCTCATATGCCATGAATATCGAGTGATAATTATTAAAAATAAACAAGAACAATTAACACAAAGTGTGAGATTAATGAATGAACTTATTGATGAGTGAATGAGTCAATCTTGTTTTAAAGCTAACCTAAAATTACATCTTCTAAACTCCCCTGCATAACATGAATCTCTAATTCCCTGATGCATATACACACAAATATATCATAGAACCACAGAATGGTTGAGGTTGGAAGGAAGCTCTAGAAATCATCTAGTTCAATCTCATGCTGCTCAGGCAGGGTCACCTAAAGCACATGGCACAAGATATATACAGAAATATACATCCATACATACATACATGCATACATACACATATATCCAGTTGCAGCTGTTCCTAATAGCCTTAGAATTTATCTTTATACTGAATCCATAGATGTTATAGCCATAGATGCTATTAGTATAAACACAGCTTCTTGCTCTCCTCTTTTTTAATTTAAAAGATTGTTATATTTTTAGAAATATTATATGCACCTTCACTATGCAACAATGAAAGATTTGATTAATTTGTGATAGTTGCTTCATTTGACAATTAAAATGATAATGTTTCTTAATTAATAGAATGACATTGTTAAAAATTGAATTATTCTTGTTATCTAAATTCATTATTATTAAAGGAAGTGACAGAAGTGGAGTAGAAATTTGGTGTATTTTCACTCACAGTGTAAAAATTTCTATTATCCTGATTTGTTCAAATCAGTAGATAAGAAAGCATATAATTACCCTGAATTAGCAGCTATCCAATTTGAACACTTTTTTTTGAAAGTACTGACTTTTGTTGACTATCTTTAATAAAAAATGACTAGCTGTTTCTCAAAGAAGAGGAAAAAATGGTATTTGAAGACAATTTGAAGACAATCTGAAAGAAAGATTTCATACACTTAGATCATTCTATATATATAATGTATATTTACATGATATAGTTATGATGCTATAGTATAAAGCACTTTAACTGAATAATTAACTTTACTCCATATTAAGAAACCTTTGCTAAGACTAGTGGATGCATCAAAGAGCAAACTCAGGCTGAAAACGGATGATACCATTGACAAAAAGGGAACTAAAAATACATAAGTAGTTAGTAAACCAGTTTTACATCTAGTGGTCCCCTCTCTTCCAGTAACATCACATTGTAGTTTACTTCCCAGGTTTCTGCTTTGCCATTAGAAAGAGTGATAGATGGATGAGTATAGAGTCACAGTGAGGCTAGAAGGCACCTCTGGAGTTCATTCAGTTCAAACTCCTGCATGAGAATGTTGTGTGGTCAGTGAGGTTTTGAATATCTCCAAGGATGGAGACTTCACAACCTCTTTAGCCAATCTGTTTCACCCTCATAGTATTTTTTTTTTTTTCCTTAGGCTTAAAGAGGATTTCCTGTATTTCAGTTTGGGTCCATTTCTTCTTTTCCTGTTATTATTAAGTACCACTGAGAAGTGTCTAATTCCATCTTCTAGAACGTTCATCCCCCCATCAGTATTCATACACCTGAATAAGATTCCCTGAGATTTCTCTCCAGGCTAAACAGTCTCGGCTCTCTCTGTCTCTCTTGACAGGTTCAGCTTTGCTGAACTGTCCCCTGGATAGTCAGAACCTAGTAAATAAATGCTATAGGTTAATGCTGTGTGAAAGTTTTATGTATAGATCAATGCTCAACAGCATATTATTGTTTAAGGCTATTAAATGTAGAGTTAGATTTTTTAATAATGCTTTTCATCAGACTGAAAAATATAAATATGATAATTCTATAATGAGTGGATTTTATATGGTTTTTCATTACTTTTACCAGTAATATACATGTTGATATTTTGGTAAAGATTTATCCAAAGGCAATGTGACCCACAATACTTGGTGAATCCAAGTGACTTTGCCCTAAGGCAAATAATATTTGTTGTAAAATCTTTTCTTTTTTAGACAACTTAAGTTTATTGGTATTGAAGTCCAGCTGTTGATATGATAGGTAGAACTTCATATACAAAAAGCTTTGATTCAACTAATTCAATTATTTTCTGGGTAGACTGTAGCAAAAGCTAACTGGTGAGTTATGAGTTGAGATCAGGTTTTTAGGCTGTACTTCCGAAACTGTTACTTACAATCTTCATAAGCTAAATCCAAGAAGACAAGTAAAATAAAGAAGGTACTGTCAGTCCCCCAGGCTGATATTTCTCTTATTGAAGGTCTATGGAATTCCCCCCTTCTCACAGAAGACTAGCCATGGTCAAGTTATTTATTCCAGAAAGAATACCAATTTTATCTTATTTCACTACCACAATACTTTTTTTTTTTTTTTTTTTTTTTCCTTTTCTAATATTTGTGATGGTTATTGAGAAAGAAATATTAAGTAATTTATCATCTGGTACCCTCACTAATTTTGTTCCCAATTATTTTGTCCTGTGGAGATTAGGCTAATTTTTGATGTTTAAAATGCATTAAAAATGAAGCTTCTTTTACAACTAACCAAGAGGATTTTTTTTTTCTTTTTCCTTTCTTTTTTGACCACTGTAAAGGTTGTGTGAAGGAGTACAGTTCAGTATAGTTTCATCTTTTCAAAATGTCTTGTAGAGAAATGTTAGATGAAAAAGGATGTACATAATCACTATATAGTATCATTTTGCTAATTCTCAAAAAATCTTTTGTATAAAGGGTATGTAAGACATTTCTAAAAACATTTCAGTAATATGGATTGTTTGTCTGTTTTAATGAACCGTTTCTCTAGAGAAAGAGTTGATGCTAGATTTGTTTGTTTTTTTTTTATTATTTTTAATGGAATTATCCATTCCACAAATATGTAGCGATGTGTACATTCTCCAGGAAGACTTGATCAATACTTTTAAGCAGCTAGTTCGTTTTTCACTTCTGATTGGCATGATAGTTACAAGCTGCTTCTTTGAGAAGCATATATTTTTTCAACTTTTTACATCTTTATAGTCTTGTTGATTGTCACTCAGTCTTGAAGATATCTTGAAAAATAGCTTCAACTATAACAACTAATGAAGAATAACTAAGAAAATACATTGTGTAAGTAAGTCATTCAGAAATTGAACTTGTTCTCTAGAATGCCTGAGTGTAATTTATATTAATCTTTAAAATCTTATTTCTTTACTTCAGGAAAATCTAAATCAATACAAATAGATTGAGTTCTCCAAAACATATTCAACACTTTTGGGGTGATTTAATGCATAAAGTTTTCATGGGAATTTTCTGATTAGAGCTTACTCACACACTGCTATTCAAGCAGTGAACATATCATATTTTTGTGACTGGGGTAATATGGAAGATTAATCTCTTAACTGTAGTTACGCTCTAATTGAGTTATGCTGGCATGTATCTCACTAAATATATACCTGATAGTGCTTCCATTCTGTATTAAATATTGTTTTTAAATTATAAATATTTATTTTGTTTTCTTTTAAGATTCATCAAATTCTCATTTTCTGTCATGTCAGACTTCAAGTTCCAAATGGAAGTTGCAGTCAGCTCTGGAATTTTGCTAATACTTCGAAACTTTGCACATTATTTTTTCTTTCTGCATGTAGAAGGCCGTACTATGGTCTTCTTTTCTCTTTCTTTCAACAGGGGCATTTGTTTTCAGGGAAAAAAAAAACACAACAGAATGGTCTGGATCAAACAATCTCTGATGTGAATGGGTATGATATATTCACATGGTATATGATATACTAGAACAGCTACATCATCTCCCAGTTCTGATTCTGCCCTCTTCCTCACAAATCTTGTCATACTGTTTACATTTTCCTACTGTGGATCTAAATCAAGAAAGAGCGAAGTGCCTTTGAAATGGCATGTTCTGGATAATTGACAGTCAACTACTGTATGAGAAGATAAGATTGGAAAAGTCTCTGAGACAACCACTGCTGCTCTGAATTGTTCTTAGTGAGCTTAGTACTAATACAAAACAAGTATTACACAGGAGGTCTGAGGTAATAAGGTAATACAAATAAATAATTATAATTATGCTTCAGAACTCATTATTTTTATATGTATATTATATATATATGCATGTGTACATATATATGTACATATATAGACACTAGATTGTGCATTTAGACAGAGTCCTGAATGATTCACATGCCAAGGTCACATTTTTAAATGACACACATGATGAAATTTAAACACTTTATAGTTTTGTGGAAGTCGGTGAATAAAAATATAATTATGTATGATTTCACTGCCTTACAGTTTAAATTAATCAAAGTCTAAATATAGCCAAAGAATACTCTTCCCTCTTTTTTTTTTTTTCATTCCTAGGACAATTTTTTTTTTTTTTTTTTTTTGTTTTGCTAGAGAAAGGTTTGGAATATTGTCTAATAACCAATAAAGATCAATTTAACCTTTGTTCCTCAATTCTACTGCAAGTGGTAAAGAACTCCATTAGACAGCACACAACCTACTTTTAACCTTGAGTATAATTTGCTAATGGTCTTTCAATTGATTCAGAATACAGATTCGATGATAAAGATTTAGGAAATGCAATATGTTGAATCACAGGGAAGATAATCACAGGTGGGAAGATAATCGGTGTAACAAATTAAGTCTAACGTCATTAAGGAAATGACAGAATAAAAAAAAGTAAGTACTGTTGTAAAGTCAATGGCTCATATGTATAAAAAGAGTATTGGTCATTGAGTGGCAAGTAATGGCCTTAACTCTGTTCAGTGACGGATTTTGGCTTGACTAGCAATCTGGACAAAGAGATAATTGCCCAGAATGAATAGCTAATTATTTCACCAATTCTTGCTAAACCAAGACAAGCCACTGATTTTTTTTCTCTTGTTAGTAATGGATACCAGGTTCTACAGGCTTGGGACCTTTCAATTATCAGTAGAATAAGTAAAACATAAACATAAATGTAAAAAAAAAAAAAAAAAAAAAGATGACTGAAATAACCATATAAAAGGCAAGAAAATCAACTTGAGTTTTCCAGCCCAGTCACTGCACAGCATCCCTGAGAACAGATTAGTAATGCTTCACCAATCCCTGAAAACATTTATTTTCTTAAATAAAAACTAAATGCAAAATCGTGATACTACTGAGTCACTGTCTGCAGAGGAACTTCAATCTCTTGAAGACTGCTGTTTCAATATGAAGGCAATGGTGGGAATAAACAATTAATAATTTGGGGGAGAGCAAAGTAGTCGCAGAAATTTAGGGTTGGTTTCATACCTAGGTTGCCTTCTGTGCTGTCAAGCATATCAGTTTTGAATATTTGTTCTACAGATTCCTGGAGCTATGTTTCTGTCTCCTTCCTTTAGTATCTAGCTCATTCATTCTCAGAGCTTGCTGAATATATCCATAAAATGCATCATAAAATATGCAACTAGTGACTGCTTCCTTGGAACAGAATTGCTTCCCCACTTGATATAATTCAGCATATTGATCTGTGCTGTACAGGAAAATGCTTCAGATGACTTGTGGAAAAATGCTGATGTCGAGATAGCTGAAAACTGCTCAACCCACGCTGCCTAGACACACTTTCTTATACCCTTTTTTTTCTTTATATTTTGAAACCCCACAAGACCTTTCTGAAAGAAGAATTTATGTACTTTGTTTAGTATTTTGATTTAGTATGTAAACTAAAAATTGAGTATAATTTAGCAGATTTAAACAAAAATAAGCTAAATAGGGCATTTTCCTGTGTGTCTCAGAAGACTTGTGCTCTTCCAGATGATGATCTATTAAGCTCTTCAGTTACAGTTCAGTCCAAGAAATAGATCATGAATCAAGTTATAAAGTGATCTACCGCATACCAAAAAGTATCATCTCAAAAAGGTGATAGTTTTGTCATTTCTTCAAAATGCTTACTTCTAGGAAACTCCACTTAGTGCAGAATGAAGGCATAGGTGTCCCCAGCAATGCATGCCACTATGGACACACTCACGTCTTCTGCTTTCTGCATTTGCTTGCTGTAAAATACAACATCAAAAAAAGGAATATGGAATACTCGTGATTTTCTAAAATATTTTTAACTTTATAAAAATGAGCATACAAAAAATTCTAGTTAAATTGTGTTCTTATATGCAATGCAAATTAAAACTTCAGCTCTAAAGTGTCCTTAATCCACGCCTCCATAATATACAATTGATTATAACCAGAGATGACATGCAACAGTTTTTTGAAATGTTTTGAATATTATTTTTACTGTTTATGTCTCTTAGGTTTTGTGGGATTCAGTTAGCAATTTCAGGTGAACTAATTCCTACTAGATATGTTTTTCTCCTTCCTAGTTTTCTTATGAGATATATTCTCATTTTGCTTTCATTCTTCAGTGTTCTTATTCATACAATTCTACTCTTTTGATAATTATTTATTCAACTTTTTATGTGAATCATTTGCTTTGAGGAATGTCTAATATTTCACAGACATTTTTCTATCAATCTTCGGGGGAATCTGAAAGACAATTGGAGCCTAAAAGCAGGCACAGTGGTGTTGCAGAGATAAATTGTTTTACACTAATTTTATACCCACTGGGCATTTTACAACTGTAGTTTTAATAGAATAGGCACAACTGATCTTACCAATATTCTCTGGAAAAAGAGAATACAATTTCTAGGCATGCATATGTTCATTCGATGGAGTACACTTACCACTTCAGTAATTCAATAGAAAGCAGTTATGTTGCTAGCTTATCATGATGGAAGCATGGGTCTATATGCATAAATGTGGTGGTGTTTTAATCTGCAAGCAGCCTCTTCCTTCTTGTCCATAGCTGTCTGTTACAATTGCTTGGCTAGATGTCAGCAACCAAATAAAGAGGCTAAATGAGTGGATCATGTGAGTACCCTAATATATTTCAGTACAAAGTCAGTAAGTTTAATTTAACAAGTGAAACATTTTTATTAAGTTAATTAAAATAATATCCTGTTTCAGAAAAGTAATTGAAAAGTAATTTTCTTAGACAAAATGGGGAGGGGAGTGGGGGTTCTCTATAATGTGAAATAAACTCATGTTTTAGAGATCCTCAAACTTGCACTGGTTATACTGATGAAATCATATACATTCATATTTCCACTATTTCAAGAAGCTCTTGCCATGAATATATGACAAGATATAAGTCTAAGTAACTATAGTTTTCCTGTATATTTTACTGGCAAAGTGTAAATTTAATCAGAATAAATTTCTTAATCTGTTTTACCAGCTAGACAATTGTTACATTTTTAGTAAAAATCATCAATTTTGCATTAGTAGAAATTGAATTAGCCTGACATTCCATTTTAATTTCAAATTAGGGTAAAAGTAATAAAAATACACTACTTGGTAGAAACTAGTTTTAAAAAAAAAGATAATAAAGATGGTATTTTAACATTTCTAATAAAATGTTAGCATATGGACACTGTGACAATAAAATGTTCATCAGAGTAATGAACTTACCACTACACTACACATATGTAATTCTGCTGCCTCACAATCCTCTTTAGTTGCCTCTCTCCAGGGCTGAGATGGACCTGCCTTTCAGGTCTATTGGTGCTACATACTGGCTCATGATTACAAAATTACTAGCCAGATTTTCCTAGTCAAGAGGTAAGATATGTGTTCATGGTCAGTCTGATGACAAAGATAAAACACTCTAGTAGATAAAATGTTTTTGCCTTTTTTTTTTTTTTTTTTTTTTTACCAGAAATTATTATTAAAAATTTTGATCTATTCTAACAATTTACCTACAGTTCATAAATACAGTGCTGATTGGTGAATCCTGAATTATTTTTGTTTCCTAATATAAAAGTATTATTTTTAGTATAGATATAAAAGATCTACTATATATAGAGGTATTTTTTTAAGAGAGTATTTTCAGCTTTCCTAGGCTTTTCATTTGTGTTACTTACAGTATGGGAGAGAGAAGGTACAAAGAACTGTTATTTAGAACTGTGAAATTTGGGCTCTTAATCTATTTTATATCCTGCCTAACGTTTTTGTTTTCAAGGTTATGATTATAAGTGCTTTCCTTGCTGCTTTGGAACACCTGACACATTTCACAACCAGATGTTATCTGTCATGGTTTTCTCAGATATAACAGAAAGAGAAAGGATCAAAGAGCCGATTCTCATTATTAATGGATCAAATGAATTATTTTTTCCTTCAGGATAATTCTTTAATGTCCAAATATTTGTCTGTTACCATTTTGTGCAGGAGATTTATCTTATATGCTGATTCACTGTATTTCCATTTAAATTACCACAAATAAATTGCAACAGAGTATGGAAAAAAATTTAAAGAATTGTTCACATTGAATCTTCCAACAACATCTGCCCATTTCAGAATCCAGAATGACTGCCAAAACTTCATTTATCTTCACTGATATTGACATTAGACACAAGAAAAAGTATGTAGCATAGACCTAGATGATTAAAAGGCACTTGCGAGGAAGTTTCCCTAATTCATCATTTTAAAAACACTATAAATGTTTAAATGCTTGCCTGCAAGGCAAAGTATTAGTCACAAAGACCTCAGAAAGCTTGGAGTTGTGAAATGAAATGCATCACCCTTTAAAAAAATGCATAAAGTTTGGAAAATAAACATGCTTGTACATCCTCTACTCAAATGGACTTTGTACATTCTCTACTGAATGGAGACTTTTTAGTCTCCATTTTAAGAGGAAATAGAACTTTACAACTTAAGTTTGTAAACTAGTAGACAATTTCACACTCAAAGGTAGAAAACACAAAATAATTTATCATGAGATTAATCTTAAAAGGAAGTTATATTCTACAACAGATGTATATTCTTTTTACAATTATTACATGTTCTGGCAATAAATATCTACGCTGCACCTGGGTTTCTTATGCATTTCAGATTTAAAAAGCCAAATCCTCATCTGAGTAAATCTTTCCTAGTACTACTGCAAGGTCATACTTCACTAGCGTACAAAATATTTTGGTAGAGTTTGAACAGAATAAAACCTAGTGCATACTGTCACTAGCTTTTGAAAATACCTTTATTTAATCTTAGCCACCCTAATCCTGTATCACTAAATTCATCTGAGAGTTGCTAAGAAGACAAAATATATTTTTGTGGAAACAGTGGATGGACCTAAATTGTTCGAAGCCATATACTTCTCAAATCTAGCCAAATTGTTCACTAAAAGGAAAATTATGCATATATATAGCTATTTTTAATTTTATAAGCTGAAGGAAATATAGGGAGAATATATACAGAACAGATTGTCTACAGAGAAAAATACACATTCACAATGCATTGCCTGAAAGCTGGAGGTTTCACAACCTGGCTAGGCAACTTGTTCTGATGCTGGACTGGAAAAAAGTTAATGATGTCATTCATCCTGGTCTTCAAAAATGGCAAGAAGGAGGACTCAGGCAACTACAGGTCAGTCAGCCTCACCTCCATCCCTGGCAAAGACACGGAGCAGTTCATCCTGGTTGTTGTCTCCAAACATGTGGAGGATAAAAAGGTGCTCAGGAGTAGTCAACATGGGTTCACCAAGGGGAAATCATACTTGACTAACCTGATTGATAGCCTTCTATGATGGAATGACTGGCTGGGTGGATGAAGAGAGAGCAGTGGATGTAATTTGTCTGTATTTCAGCAAGGTTTTTGACACTGTCCCTCACAGCATCCTCCTGGGCAAGCTCCAGAAGTGTAGATTAGATGAGTGAACACTTAGGTGGATCCAGTGCTGGCTGGATTACCAGAGTGGTAATCAGCGGAGAGTCTAGTTGGAGGCCTGTAGCTAGCAGTGTCCCCCAGGAGGCCGTCCTTGGTCCAGTCCTGTTCAATTTATTCATCAATGACCTCGATGAAGGGAAGGAATGCTGCCTCAGCAAGTTTGCTGATGATATGAAAGTGGGAGGAGTAGCAGATACCCCAGACAGCTGTGCTGCGATCGAGAGGCCCTGGACAGACTGGACAACTGAGTGGAGAGAAACCTCATGAAGTTCAAGGAGGGCAAGTGCAAGGTCTTGCACCTTGCTCTTGGGGAGGAATAACCCCAGACACCAGTACAGGTTGGGGACTGACCTTCTGGAGAGTAGCTCTGCCGAGAAGGACAGATGGATGCCTCATGGTGGACAACAAGTTGACCATGAGGCAGCAGTGTGCTGTGGTGGCCAAGAAGGCCAATGGGATCCTGGGGTGCATTAAGAGGAGCGTCTCCAGCAGGTCGAGGGAGGTGATCCTGCC
>JAWLRI010001097.1:74547-91234 GCA_034781795.1 Crypturellus tataupa
CTCAGTCATGCCACTTGGCCTGGCTGAGCAGTCCTGCAGAGCACCAGGTGGTTCATCACACCCATGAAAGAACATTCAGGCAGCCCAAAGGTGGGGGCTAGGCACTCCCTGAAGGTGGGGGCCAGAGCGGCAACCTGCTGTGTGACAGGGGAGCGCAGCTAATTAGGACATCTTGGCAACAGCCTTCACCCACTCATGCATGTATCTCCCTCCTCCCATCCTCCCTCCTACCGTTCATCATATAAAAGCTTATGCTATCTGTAATAAAGTCGTCGGTTGACCCTGAACCACATTGGTTACGTCTTTTGTCAGCCGTCCAGGTGTTTAGGCAGTCGGTGCTGCCTGTCCGCATATAGGGCGCCGTCGGTGCGGCTAAAGCCCTGCACACAGACCTGAGCACATTCTCAGCCCCTGAGAGATGAGAGAGGTACAAGACTGTCATGCTCTGGGAGCACAGTAATGTTGCCAGACAGAGTAGATCCTATACAGAAAATTATGAAACTCAGTTACTAAACCATAGTTACTACTAAACCATAATGCTCAAATTCAGTAGTAAAAAGACAAATCTTGTTTATGCCATTCTATCTGAAAAATAATAAAAACATGTCAGTTTCTTTAGTCAGTCATAAAACAGGAAGATATGCTGTAAGCTCCTCCCTTCTTCCTGAGATACTCTTTTGCTGAGCTTTAGGATATATTTTAGATTATTTAACTGCAGATTTTTTTTTTTTTTTACTTACAGAATTAATTAATTACAGTTTTTATACTACAAATGAGAAACTACAGTAGATTCTCTTTCAGAAGTTGATTAAGTGCAGTTCAGTAAAGCCAGGATTGCTTTTTTCTGTTGTTATAATGTCATTTGTATATGTTTATTGATTTTTTTCCCTTTTCTTTTGTATTCATAATGTGTTCATAATATATACATTATAATTATAATTTGTTTTTATATAAATTCTACTAAAATTATCTTCTTGATTTCAATTGTCTCTCTCTAACAGAAAGCCTATTTACAATCTATTGCAGGTCTTTACAATTTATCAGTTGTTTCTTTCCTAGATCTTTCTTCTTTAAAAATAACTGAATTCATACCATCTAGTCATTTTGTTCAGAAAGATTGGATGTGATTCCTTTTTTTTTCCCTGTTTTTTACTACTTTATCTAGTAAAACTAAACAGCACCTACTCCTCTTTGCACATATTAGTCTTCCAAATATATTTAGAGGAACTGTTATATGGGATTCATTTAACCAAATTGTGCCGTCCACATCTTAACTGACAACTTATAGATTCTTTTTGTAGTAGAAGGATATGGGTAATTGAACCATAAAAATGCCTGTTACTCTAGAATGTCGCACATCAGTTTCAGAAAGTTGGTGGCTATGTGTTATGGTCTGAACCACGCTCTCCAGAAACTTCTGTAAATACTCCTTAAAATCACCCTTACTATTTTGTCTATCTCCAGGAACAATATCTGGCACTCCAGTTATCATGTGTTCACAACTTTTATCCATTTCTTCAGAATTTTGCCTAAAATCTATATGGAGGTTGAGTTTTGTTGAGTTAGTTGAGAGTGGTCAAAGTTTCACATATAGACATAAAGAAGAACTCACAAAGAACATGGGAGAAGAATGTAAAAAGCAATATAGTGATGGAAGATCAAGATGAAATTTGAACAAAACAAGTTTATGTAAAAGATTTTGAAAGAATGGGATTCTTCTTAAATTAGTTTTGTATCTGTTACTGCTGATTTCTATGAGAAAGGAAGAAATTTAATTAGATATATGGGTTCTGGGGAGGAAGAGAAAGGCATTTGGGAGACTGCTTTTCCAAATTAGACTTTTTTCCGGGAAAAAATGAATCAAATTTGATAAGTAATGCAGACTAAAAACAAAACAAAACAAAAGATTAATACTACCTACATTTCAAAGATTATATGTGTTATCATTTCTAATTCTCTATATTATTATTTGACTGTATATTGCTTATAGAATTCTAAGAATTAGCCATTTCAGGTGACTTTGGATTATTTAACATCAAGAAAAAATATTTTTTCATATTCCAAAAATAGAAAGCATCCTAGAAGTAATATCTTGTAATATCACTGGAATTAAACATCATTAAATTTGAAGTATCCAGTCCTCTAAATATTTAAGGCATTAATTAGCAAGAGAATTAAAAAGTGATGATGCTTGAATTTTGAAAGTACTTTAAAGATCTGAACTACTATCTTCTTTTAATGGAAGTTAACTATTCAGAATTTTTCAGATACATTCTCTCCCCTACTGAATTGGATTGTTAGATGTAATTGGATCGTAATCAGGTTCCACTGTTTTACTACTGTTATATTATCTCTGAAATTAATTCACTGTATCTTAATAAAATTCACACCTAAATTTGGCCTTTATCTAATAATTTAGACCATTCTAGGGTGACGGGTCCTGTGTTTAAAGAAGTGTGTTCCATTATGTGGAATTTTCAGGACACCATCAGGAGTGACTTTGTCTTACCAGGTTTTAGAAACATTTAAAAGATTTCAGAATTCAGTAAAATCTCTCTTTTTATTGCCATTGTCAAAGTAGTAATTAGGCTGTGACATGATCCTATCTTAAAAAACTGTAGGGAAATGTGATTTGGGATTTGATAATGTTTTTATTAAGAACATCTTATGGGTTAATATTAAATGCAGGTGTACAGAGGGGTACCATTGACCCCTATATGACCCCAAGTTTGGAGCATGCTCAGTCAGGCCGGTAGGCCTGATTGAGCGACTCATTACACCTAATTGGAAGGCTCTGAAACCTGGAAGGTGGGGACCGGTCCTAACCATAGGCCCGCCCACCTTCAGGAGAGTACCAATCGTGGGGTCCTGCTCATTACCATAAAGCCAATCCTATGTCTCTCCTCCCTTTGCCTACCATATATAAGTTTATGTTCTACCATAATAAAGTTGGCTGTTGATCTTAACTCCTGTGGAGTTGTTCGTCAGCAGTCCGTGCTGGCATACCTCGACCCTCTGGGCGTCTGACCTATCACCTTTTCCTAACTACTGGACCCGGGACCCAGAGCAGTGTTGAACCATCCTCGCCGCTCCTCCCCCTCGCGGCAGCTGCTTTGGATCCCATGACTGATGATCCGGTGAGGACAGGAGGACCCTAGTTTAGAGCAGAGCGAGCAGCTCAAAGCCAGAGTGACTCCCTGAGGCTTGTGATTCCCTTTAAGACGTGAAGAAGCTCGGGCCTACGCGACGTGAGGCTATCACGCGTTGCAAGACCCTCTTTAAAAAACAATCAAGAAAAGTGTGAAGAAAGTCTCTTATTAAAGAAAAAATGCAGTTAAAATTTATTTCTTTATTATTCTTAATATGATGCCTCTTAATTCATATCTTAATATGATTCAAACAAACAACATTCTAATCACCTTATCCAAGAATTATGATACCAATCATACAATTTAGAGAAGACACGTGTTGTGGACAAGTTCACACTTCTACCACCTCCTATTAGGGAAGGTTTTCTCTTGTCATGTGTAAATTTACCCTAGATACCTGATCTCTTTAAAGACCTAACTCTTTTGCCATCCCCACAGCATCTCAAACACATAGACTGTCTCTGACTGGGACACTTCACAACATCCTATCTTGTGTATTTTATATTGAAAATGTAGCTACTTTAAAAAAGACTCAGCTACATAAACAAACCATCTCATGCTATGTGCGGGCATACATTTGCTGAAGGGGAATTTTTCTCCATTGGCAGCTAGAATCCAGACTGTATATCTAAGCGTTTGTTTAATGAACTGAATTCTACCATGGGTAGATGCATTTATGCATCCAAATCTTTAAGGACTAACTCAGAGAGAAAACTCTTCTCTCTTTAAATCTCAGTCTCTTACAGGACTGTACACCAAACAGCATACCAGGTAGGCAGAAGTTGGATTACTGCATGGAAAGAGACACTGATGATAATACTAAGTGAGAGTGGAGGAGAGAACATGATAGAATGGTCCAGTGCTTAAAAGTTTTCCCCAGATTACCAAGTTCTGACTTCACAGCTCTGTCTACCAGGATTATTTCAGTTTATTTCACTGATAATATAGCTACATAACAGCTTTAGGAAAAGCAATAAGAATACAAAACTCCATTATATTGGAAAGTGCCTTCATAATTACATTACAAAGTCAGACCCTCACACCTTTTTATTTTTCCATTCCTGGCCCAAAATATCTTCATACATGACAACAGACCTGTCAGGTGACAGAACTTGAATATGAGCCCTTACATGAGTCCCTTATATCCTTCTGTAGCCTCTCCTGTCTCAGACATTTGGGAAACAGTTCATTGATACCTTCTAAGCATATCCTTTTTTATTTCAAGAAATCTTAACCACATTTCTCCACAGGGATCTTGCTTTTATGTATTTCTCTGTAAGTTCGTATTTTCAACCAGCCTTCTAACACTGTACATATATATTCAATGCAAAGTATAAAAAGTCTAGAAGCCTAACACAGGTTTACATAATTGGTTCTGTGGGTAAACTGCCAGAACATTATGCTTTTAGCATTAACGACTCTTACATTGTTTATCCTTGAAGCCATGGTACCTCAAAGAGAAGAAAAATTCATATGAATTTTAATATAAGCCTTTGTAAGACTGAGTTCCAAAAGTTCTGAAGATACTGCATTCTGAGAATAGATTTTTTTTTTCATCTCTCCCTGAAAGTGGGTTATTTTCTACCAACTTAAACAAGTAATGTGATTTTTTTCCTCTTACCATTTGTGCAATTCCCCAATTTTCAGCAAGTTGTTGAAATATCAAAGTCAAAACCCAAAAAGAATATACCTTCCTATGTGGCAGAAGTTTTAGATAAGTATTCTGCATTCATCTCCTGGAAAGATTATGTATATCTTTTGGGTATGCTTTTAGGTTGGGAATTCATTTTTGTTGTTGTATTTTTTTGAAGCCATATATCAAATTTAATCAAACTAATTAATAAAAAATAAAAAGAAATTGTGCTACTGACATATTGGGTAACTAAACATCGTAGACCTAAACATCGTTTATAACATGTTTTCACTTTTGTTCATTTAAATTCCAATTTCAGCTGTAGTTGTAGCAATTAAACAGATTGTATTTTGAAGTGTCCCCCCCTCTGCAGTCAGTTTTCACTATCTTCACTCCACATATCAATTCAGAAGGGGTACAGAGGGTAGCAGAAGAAAAATCCTTGTTTGCTTCAAAAAAAGCCAATTAACAAATCTCATTTAGTGTTAATTGCAACAACAGTCCTCATCATAGTTTAATCAACACCTTGCTAAAGCAATCTAAAAGAAGGAAAAATGATAGACATTGATTTCATTTACAGGCAGAACTGTATGGACATATTTCAACCTCTAAACATCTTACATTCCCCTCAGACTGGGAATACAGGTTTCCATACAAGCTGTTCCACAAAACAGGGGTTTCACCTCTGGGGGAACAAGGACATGTCTTGATAAACATTCTCTGAAGATTGTGAATAATAAAGCTTTGAATTCCTTCCGAGGGTACATTTTTCAGAACAGACAGAAAGGACTGACACTCTCGGCACTGTGAACCCGGATTTTATAAATAGACTAGCAAAGTCAGATCAGGTAATCACCTCTTTCTCCATATTGATAGTGGGACTATAAAACAAATAATCAAAAAAAAAAAACAGAAAAAAAAAAAAAAAGCTACAGCAAAAAAGCTCTGCCAGTACAAGTGCATCTGGTTTAAAAACTGTAGTTTGTAGCTGTGGCTACCTTTCAGATCCAGCCTGAAACAGCTGCAGTTGACAACTCATCTGAGTTCTGCCAACTTAGACATTTGCATTTTTTTTAGTGGTGCATTTGACACATTACTGTGGTTCTCAAAGGCTCTAAATGACTACTCTGTGAGTTGGTTTTAAAACTGTCAGACACCTTTTGGGGAGTGTGTGTGTGGGAGATTTTCTGAAGGTGGCCTCAAAGGTTATTAATACATATTGATTTCATAAAACAAATTTGTATGTGGCATTGACAAATTGTATATGGGATTTTCTAACAGTCAATATTAAAACTTAATTCCACTTTTCCCCTGTTAAAATGTTTCCCCCTTGAGGAACCGATGATGTTCTTTAGTAGCAACTGGTATGTTCGGCTGAAATGAATTGCCTATCCCTCCAAAAGTCTCTTTGCCTTTCTGACCGTTGAACAAGCCATCATAATTGCAAAAGACCTGATGGTACATAAATTAGGTACATAAATTTCTCTTTTAAAAGCTTTCAAGCAGAACAGCAGCATTCAATCCTATTTTGCATTCAGTTCGATTCCATTTTAATTCCGATCAGGATTTTAACCTGCAAACACAAAATCCACATTTAAAGTGAGTTTCATGAAGATATATCATGAAATATCAAAATAGAATATCACAAAGTTTATTGTAATGAACAGGTCAATATATCCTTTATGGTTACAACACATTCCCATGAGTGTAATCATGAAGGCATGCTAACTCAAATCTAAAATCCAGTTTCCCAATACAGTACAAAATTGATCCTGAATATATTCATGACCTCTGTAGCTTATTTATTTATAATATTTGTAAAATAATACTAAAAAAACTTACTTTCACAGGAGTTATATATAGGTTTTTTTTCCTTTCACCCCAACATTTTAGGTCAAATATTTTAGGATTTTATGAAAATAATTAATCTGTGATTTTAGGGAAATATAAATGTCTAATTTTTATTATCTAAAACCTATAGTGCAAGGTTAATGTGAAAACATTTCAATACCCAATTTTAGTCTTTTTTTTCTTTGCATTTTACTGACTTCACTGTTACCATATCTTTCCGTATACTGTGAGTTTTCACGGTTGTGTTTTAAAACATCTGAAAATTTTTACACTGTTTAGTAGATTAAAAGTATCACATTTATTGTGTAGGGATAATGTGCTAAAAGTTGCAGATACAAAACTGCTAGATCATAACTAACACAATATGGACTGGAATAATAAGTGACAGAATAATTGAATGTCGATTTTATGTTTCAAAAGCCAGACATGTGAATACATAAATTTTATCCTGGTGCTCATGTTCAATTTTAAATTCTACCTTATATCACTACATTTTTTGCTTCCTCAAAACTTTTTTTTTGATGGATTAAATCAATACCTGATTAAGTCAAGTCCACTTTACTCCTTGCATCTCTACTGGTGTCTTTCTAGGCATCTCATTACAATTTGGAGATAGTGGGAAGAGCTTGTGGGATGAAGAGAATTTTCTTTTCATCATCCCTTGTGTCTACATGGCAACAGCATAACTATCACATATACAAGGCCAGCCTGCCCTCACATGAATACACAGGTGGAATAACAATAGAATACAATGGGAAGATCTGGAGCAGAACAAATATGAAAAAAAAAGAAAAAGATTTTCAATGGATCAATATTAAATTTTGTGAACCTATCCAAAAAAAGCTTTTAGGCATTTCCCAGCAATTTCCAGATAATATGGAACATTTGCTCAGCTCAGTGGAACTACAGTTCTCTAATATAAAGTTCATGCAAAAGTAGATTTCATAATTTTAGCAATAGTTTATGGTGATCAGCAGCATAATTCCCTAACATTATGGAAAATAATATGTCAGCAGTTTTAAGGAAATGCTGAACACAATTGCTGTTTCTTTCCCTCAGTATGAAAGAGAATTAAGATTACAAGGAGGTGCCATGGTGAAATCAATAAGAAGCAATAGGAATAGTTATGGATTCTGTCAATAGAGATAATCTAGATTTGGGATATGATTAATTATGAAAATATTAATGCAAAGCCTGTCAAAAGTTTTTTTTTAAAAAACTTGTCTGTTTTTTTAATTGTTAATTGTTAATTAATTTCAGTACCCCCAAAAAAGCATTGCCTTGAGGAAACTTGCAAACAGACATATAAGGAATAGAGAAATATGACCTGTTCGACTTCACAACTAGCCTGTTAGAGGATATGCCTGAGCCTAAGGATCAGGAGGGGTTTGAAGTTCAGCTTTTATCTTCTGTGATTTTAC
Source organism: Crypturellus tataupa (assembly GCA_034781795.1). Lineage (NCBI taxonomy): Eukaryota > Metazoa > Chordata > Aves > Tinamiformes > Tinamidae > Crypturellus > Crypturellus tataupa. The sequence goes on from JAWLRI010001097.1 coordinate 82,602, forward strand.
ATATAGATATTTTTCCAATAATGTGCCAGGAGGGAGAAGGAAGTGATGCTTCCCCTCTACTGTGGCTGTCATGAGGCTACATCTGGAGGCTCCCCAATACAAGAGAGACATGGAGTAACTGTAGCAAGTCTAGCAGAGAGTCACTGGAGCATCTCTCAATAGAAGACTCAGAGTTGGGAGTGCTCAGCCTGGAGAAGAGAATGCTGCAAGGGGATCTTATCAATACGTATAAATATCTGAAGGGAGAGCTTCAAGAGGATGGAGCCAGATTCTTTTCAGTGGTATCAAGTGACAGAATGAGAGGTAACGGGCACAAACTGAAGCACAGGAAATTCTGCCTTGAATATGAGGAAAAAACTTGACTGTGAGGGTGACTGAGTGCTGAAACAGGTTTCCCAGAGAGGTTGCGGAATCTCCTGCCCTGGAGATGCTCAAACCTGTCTGGATAGGATTCTGAGTCACCTCCTCTGGGTGACCCTGCTTAGCAGAGAGATTGAACCAGGTGGTCTCCAGGGGTGCCTTCCAATCTTAACCATTCTGTGATTCTGTGACTCTGTGAAGAATGTTTATGGGAAATGGGTTACTGGAGAAAAATTTAAGTAGTAACAGCCATGTAAGAAAAATAAAGTTAGGAACTTGTGGTAGTGGTCAGTTGAAATGATAAAAATGCCTCTTGAATGTGTGACATGGTAACGTTGAGGAACTTGTATCTGGACTACATGAGCTTACTTGCTCTGTACTTGTACCTGATGAATATATGTATACTACTGCAAACAGTGTGAAAGAAAAGATGAAAAATAAATCAATATGTAAGCATCTCCTAATATCTGTTTCACTTATGTTGATTCTGCATATGTCCCATATGGGATTGTCTCCTATTCTCTTACACACATGAATATAATGGGTAAAAAGGCTAAAGTTCATATCTGGTTTACAAGTACAAGTAATATCATTATCAAATCATAGATGTGTTCCAGCTTGATGTAGATCATCTTTTTTTTTTTTTATTTCTACTAATGTGAAATGGAAAGTCATTTTAAAGTGTTTAAACTTTTGGAAGAGACAGGTTTAGTGCAAAGGCCTATCGAAAATATACTAGCTTGCTCGTAAAAGTGATTTAATAAGAATGAAAACTCAGCACTAATAAATAAAGAAAAAAGAACATTTAGGCTTACAAATAACAGTTTCTCCTTTGGAAGAAATACCACAAATTCTTTAATTTTTCTTTAATTTTTTCATTATATTTTACCTCAGTATGTTATTCAAAATAAAGATCTATTATTGCAGCAGCAATACAATTCCAGGAGTAACCTGCTTTAAAAAAGAAAAGGAGGATTTTCTTTATCAGTGGAATGTATCAATTCTTTTCTTCTAAAGTTGTCTGTAGTCTGCTTTTCTGTTGGTTCATTTTACTCTAACTACATTGTTATCCATAATCATAGTCCTGATTTACACCATCAGAGCACATTTTTGTTTTTTAACTGAAACATTTTTGTAGTCATCTTCATCAGCTGACAGTCAACCGGTAAAACTTCAGAGCTTATGACTACTTGCTAAAATAGCTGAAATAGGCATCAACCTGTGAATTATGTATAGCTTCAGGGAAAAATCTGAATCTAGAAAAAAAAAGAGTTGTTGCAGAGGCAAATAACTGGGGCACCCAAAGAGTCTTTTGATCAGATGCATTTGCTTAAGGACTTGAGCAACCTATTACTCTTTAAAGTCATATAGCCTTATCATATCTATCTACTATTTAATATAACCAAAATACAGATTTGTTGTTTGTGTTTTTTTCAGCCATGAACTTTTACTGCTATACTGATAGGCAATGAAAACTCACCTCACTGACCAATTAACTTACAGGTTGAACAAGGAATGTATAATGTTAGAAGGCTGAAGAATGCAAGCAGGAAGATTGTGTTTTTTGTCAGAAAAAGAGAGGAAAGTCCAATCCTTCTTTGACCTTAATTTGTGATACTAAGCTGAGCATCTGGTGACTTTCAGAAGGCTGGTGAAGTTTTCATTGGAGTCATACCTTGGTACATGAAGTATCAAAGATTGCTCAGCAAGATGAGTTTTGCCGACCAGATCAATGGAGAATGCTCTTATTTTTGAGCCTCAGTATATGAGATATCTTATTTATTATCATTGTATAAAATATTTATTCCTTACTGAGATAATTTATAACAAATTCAGGTGACATGGGCAGAGGAACAGGTAGGATCTGAGCAACTTTTGTGGTGACTGGCAGAAGTTCTGCTACTATTTGTGTGTGTCTCTCTCAGGAGACTGGGTGAAGCATCTGAGGCCTTTCTCATGCAGGATAAAGCAGTCTCTCCAGATGTGATGACTCTTTCTAAAGGAGCTACCTGTGTCCCCCAGCTAAAGGGAAACTCTTCAATCATCTGATTTATTTGCCTAGGAGATTTACTTTTTTATTTATTCTTAAACAAGACCTCCTATGATTCTTTCTATTCCTTCCTTCCTTCCTTCCTTCCTTCCTTCCTTCCTTCCTTCCTTCCTTCCTTCCTTCCTTCCTTCCTTCCTTCCTTGCTTCCTTCCTTCCTTCCTTCCTTCCTTCCTTCCTTCCTTCCTTCCTTCCTTCCTTCCTTCCTTTTTACCACATCTTTCTCTCCTCATCCCCTTTCCCCCTCCATCCCTCTCTCCCCAAGTCTTATCTGTAGGAACTAAATTTTCTCAGATTTCCTCTTCACATTTTCTCTCATTGTTACAAAGCAGTGAAATAGAAGTTTTAAAGTGTTATAAAGCCACATTCAAAAAAAGCTCTTTCAGGTGTCATTATCTACTCTTCAAGTCTTAATATATAGATTTTTGTTTTAATTTATATGAAACATGATTTCACATTTCTAAATAATGGATATAATTCCTTCTTAAATTATTCAAAATATGTGAAATTATTTTTTCCATTTTTTATAACTCTGTAACACAAATATCGCTTATATTTAAAGACCTAAATAATCATAGACTTATTCTGAAAAATAGACTCCTAAAGACAGAATAAATACTAAAGTCTAAATACATTTGTACTGAATTTCTGCATGTACTATACACTTTCTGAACCCTACTTATAATTAAATGGGAAAAGACCCAAGAAACAAGAGAAAACTCTTGATAAGAAAAATACAATAGTGAAGGTGGTTTTTAGTATTCCGTAGTATATATTTAGTGCAGTTAAAATTTGTTACTGAACTGTTTTCAAAGGTACTGTTAATCATTTCCCATGGTCTAAGTTCCAGAATTTAATCTTCTCTTCCAATGTGAAAAAACAGAAGGAGCATTATAGCTGAAAGTATGGAGGGGAATACTTGAAATAATCACTTATGACCAATTTAGGTGAACAGAAAAGAACCTTCATGCAAAATGAAGAAATAAAATTTGAAGAATTTTCTTAAATTACATGTAAAGGCTGTCAGAACATAAGGACACCAGCAGAAAGATGAGAGAGTTAAAAATATAATCTCACTTTTGTTCACATTTGTAATAGAGAATATGTATTATCAGAAGTCACTGATAATAAGGGGAACATTTTTAAGCAATTTTGAGATAGCAAGACTCACATACTAAAGATAACCTGCAAGAGTTGACAATGAAAATTTAAATACAATAGTGAATGATTTATCTGAGTGTCATGCTACCTTTATTTCATCCTAATTTTTTATCTGTTTAATGACCTCCATCCTTCATGTAAGATATCCTTGATGTATATGATTTAAAGAAGGTGCATGTGTTGCCTTGGCCATAATGAACATTACCTTTCTAACAAAAGAAGTCATTTTAATGAGCTCTAGTGTGAAGGAAAAAATCCACCACTGAAAGCAGTTATGAAATGACACAAGAATAGACAAACTAAAGCAAATTCTTTTAGACTTTTTGAAAATACATTTTGCCAAAATTTAAATATTCCAAAAGGAGTTTTTAGTTTCTTATTATGCAGTAAGTACTAAATCCCTTGTTTGAAAATTTATAATTTTGTATTAAAGAGATTAAGCATCTTCTAGGAAACAACCATGAAAACCTGGTAAATTAAGAGAGATACTGTCTGTATCGACAACACATTGTTTACAATGGAAGTAAGAAGCTATGTTAAATAATAGGCTTGCTAAGGGAAACCCAGGAATTATATTTTTTCCAGCATATCTTCTATATCTCTGATGACTAATAAAGTATTTTCTTATGTTCAATGAAAAAAAATGATAAACAGTAAAGTTCTGCAGAAAAAACATTCTCTTGGAAATAGGTAAAATTTCAGAATAAATATGTACACTGAATTGACATATATCATAGTATATTTTATACATTATACCATTCAACAAAAGTTTTACTCTCACTGTGCCCTACTTGTTGAATAATCACTTAGATTTGTCCTTCTGCTTGGTCATGAAGAGCTTCAGAACATATAAGCTGAGATGAAAATTCAGATTGGATGGTGTATAGAAATAAGAAATTAACACTGCATTTGGTCTAATTAACCCTATCAAGGTACAGATTCAGGCACAGCAGCACACTAGTAATTCACTTCTTAGACAGAGCTGCCAGCTATTTTGAGACAGAGAATAAGATATTATTCCTCTGTGGAGCTCTAGGTTTTTGTTTCAAAAATGGTTTCCACTAAACCAGACAACCAGGTGAAAAGCTACCTAAGGACATCACATAGTTATGGAAACTTGGTCTTTATCCAATAAGGATCTGTTTTACATAAAAGAGAAGAGAACTAGAATTTAGTCTTATGTTCAAAATTAAGATGCAAGGTATAACAACAATAATAAATAAATAAATAAAAACAGATGCCAGTTCTGTTGATTTCTGCATTCACAGACTTGACCCTTCTTTAGGTTTCAAAGCATTCAGCTTCTATATATCTGATGCTCCTGATTTTATTAAAAATTAGGAATTATCTCCCATCCTCTGTGAAGAATGGGACATAATGAGCACAGTTCATCTTTTCAAATTTACATGTAGAGATCTCAATCTCTGTTTATAGTCAACAGAATGATTTTTTTTTTTTTAAGAGCATGATTCTCCTCATCATAAGTAGACATTTATAGTGTTCGATGAGCCACACCTCAAAATGTCTGCTTTCTTTGACTATAAAGAGAGGTTAAGGCAAGAATCTCAACTGTATATATAGATCACAGACGTCTAAAATAAAGTACAATGATCTTATCCTAGGTGTTCCTCTTCTTAAAACAAGCACTGAATATCCTTACATGATTGAGTTCTGGAAGTACCATACCTGCAGGTATTTTTTTTTTTTTTCTTTGTTAAGATAAAACTAGAGAAGATGTTTTGGGCTCCCACTCCTTTGGCAGTAGGTGAATAGGGGAAAGAAGTGATTCAATTCACTTTGCAACATATGGTCAAACTCATTTCTTTCTATCTGTCAAGCTATGTGTTAGTCAATTTATTCAGGAGCTGGACACATTTTGAGAAAAAAAACAGCAGGAAGAAATACAATGCAATAGCTTAGAGGTAGGGCAGCTTTCTAGCAGACATGCTTAGTTAGATGTTCCAATAAATATTTTTATATTGTTGTGCCTTGTCTGGAGCAAGCTCAGACAAGCTCTTATACAGTTGTAAAGCTAGGCACTACTGAAAAGATAAGTGCAGGAACTAGAAGGCCATAGGTATGAGTGATATTCAGTTACACAGCTCCATTAAACTTAGGCTGTTCTGGATCTGGTCTGAAAAAGGTGTTTAGAAAGATTTACAGATAAATTTGCTGAGAGATGTTCCTGAGCACTCTAAGAATCTTCAGATATCATTTGTGAAGTATGCAATTTTTAAAACACAGCTTTAAAAAATGCCTCCATTTCTGGATCTTGAGAATAACTCCTAAAAAAGTAGAATTGGAGTACATCAATAGCATGTGGTTACTACCTGTTAGTTAACCCAAAATGTCATTGAGAAAGTGAAGAATTCCTTTTAAAAGCTTTATTAAAAAAAAAAAAAAAATGATGGTAACTTTCTTAAATCTGTGTGCTGAGAAGTCAGATATCCAAGAATCACAGCCCCAAGGAGACTATTCGGAGGCAGACAATTTTGGACTGAAATGAAAAAGAAATGGGGAACCTAAGAAAATAAATTTTCAAATAGAAAGAATATAAACTTATTTTCCTTACATATAAGGCTGACAACACTGGGAATACTGGTATGAAATTATGAGAGGTAAGTATGAAATAGATTATTACTTTTGAAATGGAATAGTGCTTAAGAGAAGCAAATCACTGATTTGTTCTGAAACATCTTGAAATGAAAGTGTAGATTACACTAAAAAAAAAAACAGGCAGTTATATTTTCCCAGTGAAAAGGATAAAAAAAATACAGCAAACATTTTTTAAATAGGTTTTAGCTTCTTTGTCTAGCTACATTATGATATGGAAAGCATTTCCTAGACACTTGAGCTAGTAGTAATCCAAAGCAGTAAATTCATGCTGAGTGGCACAAGTCATAAATGGACTTACAAGATCAGACTGGTAGCAGTCTAGTTAAACTAGATTACAGAAAGGTTTATCCAAACCAATAGTGATTTTTTTTTCTCTCACAGAAATATAATTAACACCAATTGGGTCATGGTTAGGTATTTACACTTTTAAACTTCTGGGCTACAGGGTGTATCAAAGGTCATATAGTGAGGCACATAAATGTTTCAGAATCATCTTTTATGTTTGTAGATATTAATTACCTCTTCCTTTGTGCAACTTCTAAATATGTACTAAATCATTGCATTTATCGCCTTTTTTTTTTTTTTTTTTTTTTTTTTTTTTTTGTTTTGTTTTGTTTTTTATTTGTTTTTTTTTTTTTAAATTTTATCTTCATGGTATTTCAGCTCTGTCAGGCCAGGTTCACTGCAACCACTCTCCAATGAGGAACAATGAAGATATAAATCACTTCAGTTCAGAAATGAATATTTAGGATAAGTAGGTTAGGAACCTACTGAGCTAGGATAAGTAGTTGTTGGAGAATATGTTTCCTATTTCCTTTTCATCTTTTCTGTTGCAATTCCCATTTTTATCATGACCACATCACACCATTCATAGATTAAAAGCGGCTCATAACATCTTTAATGCCACTAATAGTACGAATAATACGGTAGTATTGCTACTGCTACTGATTTTTGAAATGTCTTTCACTTTCTTCTGGCCTAAAAAGAAAAGAAAAGAAAAAAAGAAAAGCTATAAAACCACTATCGGTGAAGAAGTTAAAGATTTCCAGTGCTATCAGTGAGCTTTGAGAGAGAATACTAAAGAGCCATTTTAAGACTTCTTAAATCCCATCTTTTTTATTAATTAACAATTTAATTACTATATTAATGTTTCATTAGAATACACTTCTTTCTGTTTGTATAAAAAATAAAATAATAAAATTAGTACTTTTCTATACCCTTGAAAATCCTAAGTATAAACTCTACATGGTATAAATAGGATATATATAGCCATAGATAAACCTGCAAGTTTCGCCTCTAGCACTGGTCCAAAAGAGAACACAAAATAATTTGTATAAAGATATTACCATAAAAATTGGAAATATGTATGTATGTATGAAAATATGTAAAATAAAGTGCATATGCATAAAAATCTTTCAATTATATGAAAATTGGCTCCAGTTTTTCCTTACTCTATTTACCTTTGTCAAAAGGTAACCTTTGCAAGATGGGATCTACATTTTTTACATGTAGAAAAAAAACCTCTCCCCGCTATTTTTGAAGTAGTCTTTATTGATATGTTCTCACCGTGGCTTTTACTAATTAGGAAATTAAAAGGACAAAGACAAACATAAGAAGATGAGGAAGGACAAATATAAGAATATGAGGAAAGGAATGAAGAATCCTTCTGGTAAAGAGGTTTGTGAGGATATGATTAGCAGAGAAAAGTTTGTTGGAGGGAACAGAGAAATAACACAGAAGAAACTAAAGCAAGGGTAGAAATCAGTGTACAATAGAGAAATTTTGGAATGATGCGGAGGAAATAAATAAAAAAATCAAGAAATTACACTATAGGATATTTTGTGAGAAAAAAAAATGCATATAAATATAGAAGGGATTAAAAGCTGACAAATATTATAGAAAGAGAGCGTAAATAGCACAGAACACCAGGATGAGGAAGAAGGAAAAAATGAAGAGAGGTAGAAGAGTAACATGGTGATGAGATGCCAAGGATATGATTATAGCTTTTCATTCTACAAGAGATCAAAAAAAGTAAGTAAGTGGTGTCTTCCCTCAGCAGCTATATGATAGCTTGGCATATGCTTCTAAAATTCAGCTTCAAACTTGAAATGACAATTCTGAAATTGGAACCATTGAGAGTTTTTCTCACATGTTCAAAAAAAAAAAAACAAAAAAAACAAATGTAGCATATAGTTTATGAAACAGAATCTTGCTTTTATCTCACCTCTCCAATCACTTTTATTGTTATTCATCAGTAATATTTTAATTGTAGCTTATTCAGAGCTATAATATTTCATAGAATCATAGAATCATAGAATGCGTAAGGTTGGAAGGGACCTCAAGAGATTATCTAGTCCAACCCCCCTGCACATGCAGGGCCACCTAGAGCACGTGGCACAGGGCAGCATCCAAGCAGGTCTTGAAGATCTCCAGGGAAGGAGACTCCACA
>JAWLRI010001097.1:91334-169500 GCA_034781795.1 Crypturellus tataupa
TAGAAACTTTTTTTTTTTTTTTTTTTTTTTTTTTTTTCATATTTTCTCCAGCATATGGCACACATTTACTAGGGAAAGACTGTATCTTCTTCAGCTGGAAGAGATGAGAATTCACTAATCCAATCTTCCAGGACAAATCTATAAGCACCAGTCAACAACGTATTCTTAGTAAAAGTGTTCTTGCTATGCATCAAAAACAGCAAAAATGGCATTTTTCTGGATTACAAAAGTCAAAGTAGAACCGTCATTGGTAATGTCATGGATACCATCACACATTTTGAGCTGAGCCATTTGTTTTCAGATCTCTAGATCCCAGAAAGATGGAAGCTTCTTATCCTTTTCTTTGAGATACTGCACTACTAGGAGAGAAAAATAAGTAATCACCTGAGGAAGTTTGAAGACTTTCAGGGTCACCAGTTATTACAGACTGTGTTAGAAGTTTATCTGCATCTGTACCAAGGAAGCTATTTTTCTGTATCCAAATTCCTCATGTTCCCTAATTCCTGTGTCTGTTCCTATACATAAACTCAAGCATACCCCAGTTCCAAAGTGGGGAGATGTGAACATGCAAGAGTTTTTCTCTTTCTTCCCTTTCTTCTGCATCCCAATTTCTACTGAAAGAAAACTTTCGATCACAATCCAAGTAGCAGTACTCTGAAAGCCAAATGACTCAGACTCTAAAACTGGGAGATTCACATCAATTCATTTATCAATATATATTTTGAGGTCTGGATTTTTTCTCATCATTATCTCTCTTTTCCTCTACCACCTAATTTGCAAAAGTATAAGCACATCTGTTCCTAAATGAGAATCTTAAAATTAGAGGCAATGTATCGAAACCTCTAACTTAATAAAATGAAGTGGTTGGTCAAAGTACTTGGCAAGTATGTCTAACTTTAAAACAGCATATGGTGTACGTTTTAGCTTTTATCTTTCTTACTAAAGTTAGGGTTGCAACTTGGGAATGATATGCTGAATGAAATAAATTCTATATTCAATGTAAGGGTATCTAGGTAAGGACATTACCTTTTATAGTGAAATTAATTTATTTATTACCTACACATCAATCAAAACCATTACTGAAATCTTTTTCAAAATCCTTATTGTCTAAACTACTGTTCAGGGGTATAAAATATTTGTAAACACTTTCTAAAAGAAAAAGACTTTTTTTATGATAATACAAATTCTGAAGTTTTATTTATACATATATAATATATTTCAATGAACATTACTACAATGAACTGTAAAATATGTTCCATACTATCATATTAGATTTATACAGTGATACCAAGTGAGCAAAAATGTGATGTATTAAAGTGCAATATTTGATCTGGTGTGATTCATTACACGGAGTAGAGCCATCTTATTCTAATTTAGATCTCTAAACTACCTAGTTGTCTACAGATAAACTAGTCTTGAAAATAGTCACTTAGATATATCCTGAGTCAGGCAGATGGATGTTAGATATCTTTGGTCAGATGAAACTCATCTATAAAATCAAAATATAAAGTGTTTTTGATGGACAACAAGTTGAACTGCATCCTCTTGAAGTAAAAGAAGGCCGATGATTGCATTCATAATTTGCCTTGGCAAGGCTCTGAGCAGCCTAACATAGCTTCCTTGCTTGAGCAGGGGGCTGGACTATGGACCTCCAGAGGTCCCTTCCCATCTATATGATTCTACAGATTTTATGAAAGCAATAAGAAAAAAGGAGTCAAAACTGGAAGGCGTGAGACATTGGACTTGCCACCAGTCTTAAATTTATCACTTCCTACTAACAACTGCAATCTGGCAGTGGGATATGCTAACCCAATTGAGATGAAAGCAGCAGGAAAATTATCACGAGAATTAATATTTTTGGCAAGAAATTCAAATGATAGTACTATTTTTTAGCTATAATGAGCATATAGGCAGCTGAGACCACTGCTGTAAGTTAAAGAGAATCAAATTTACATTATCAAGCAAATTTGATAACTGGTATTGACTGCTGTAATCCATAACAAATATTTGAAGTACTATATACATATTTTATGCATTCTTCTAATCAACCATTGGTAGAGTAACCTGTAACAGTATCATAAGGATGTATGTAGGTAGGAGAGTCATAGAATGATAGCAGCGATCAAGCAGAATCACAGGTCCAAGAAGACTTCAGAAAATCCAGGACAGTAAATACAGGTGACCACTTGTCAGTTTGGAATGCAGTCTGGAGAGACACCAACTCTAGAACAGAACAAAAACAAGACAAAGATAAGGTTGGCAATGAAAAAACGTGGCTTAATTGTGCTAATTAAGTCAATAGCTATGCTATCTAAGAGGTATATCCTGAAGAACATCAAGAAAATCAGATATGTTGCATTGAAGAAAACTATACGTCTGAAAGGAAATGGAAGGTAATGATAATATGTTGAAGAAAGTTATGTATCTTTATGATTATTAAGGAAAACAAAAAATCTGCTACTTTTACATTTGGTATAATAGCATTTACATGCTATTATGTGAATTGATCATACATAAAATTATCATCAAAGTGCCTATAACAGAAAGCACTAGTGAAGCTGAATTCAGATTGTATATGCAAGTTGATATTAAAAAAACACTTATTTTGATGTCACTTCAGTATCAGGTAAGAATAAATAATCTCTTTGGTATCCCATATTTCCACACACGGGACTATTATTTTTCTATCATCAAAATATATCTCTATTCTTTGTGTTTGAGTTAATAGTTTATTGTTTTGTTGTATTCTGGTTGTAAGATTTGGTTTCAAATAGGATATTACATCCGTAACACCTATATCCACTCTTCTGCGGTCTGTGAATTTTATACCAGAATAAGGGATATGAGAAAATTTTTACAGTCTCGCCAGGCAGACTCAGGTTAACATATCATAACTCTTGTATACCTAAGGCATTCATGGATGAGTGGTCAACCCAGGCAGAAAGTGTCAGAAGCAACACGTAAGATCTTGATTGCATAAATAGTAAATTCAGGAATGAAGTGTGGACAGTGTTTAAATATTTGTTGTCAGTGTATGAATTCCTCTAATTCTTAATTAAACATTTAACTTTTTAAGCCAAAAGTTTAGTGGTTTGTTTTTATCCCCCCAAATAAATGAAAAACAGAGAAGAAGAGCCTAGAAATTATTATTTTTAGGAAACTGTAGTTCAATCCATAATTAACACAGGCACTACTACAATTTTTAATATCTATATGAAAATAGACATTTTTCAGATATTATTTCTAACATTAAATAAAAATATTACTATTTTGCTGTGTTTTTAAGTGTTGGCCTTGCTTTTTCAGGCACTACACTTAGGCTATATATAAATGCCATGTTTGCTAATGTAACCAACAAGCTTGACAATAAATTCCAACTGTGAAGGTTATGTGTGTAGACAGCTGTCTACCCTTGCCTTAGACAGAACTGCTAACTTGTTTAGCATAGGTCATCAACCACCTTCAAGCACAAATAGAAGAATTTAGTATGATGATAGCAGGAGAAATAAAGAATACCTTTACAATAAAAACGTATTATTAGCATCTCTAATGAAAAAGCAAAGATAAAAATAAGACTCTTTTTCTGACAATTTTATCAGAATGAATTACTTATCTTCACTTATATGACCTAGATTACATTCTGCATTTCAACAATAACCTAGTTTCTTTGCTTTTCAGTTCCTATAGTATAAATGTTTCCAGCTGGGCTCTGTCAGCCTGTGTTCCACCATAAATCATATCTGCCTTCTCATCCAAAGGTGCTAACTGATGAGGCAGAAATAACACAATCTCAGCTGGCTTTGTGGCCTACTTATAGCACAGCTACTGCAGAAATGCAGATTGCCTCTCTGTTCTTCCAGATAAAACCATAAAAAAAAAAAAAAAAAAGTTATATCCCTTGCAACATACTGTTTTGGAAACCTTCCAGTTCATGGGACTATTTTTTTACCTGAATACACTAAATAATGCTTACACTGCAAGTAGTTAACAAGGTCTCAGCAATACTAGAAACTGTTCCAGTATCATAGGCAGGAAGGTCTTGCGCATGGTTCTGAAACAGTTCACTTCTCAGATGATTGGTATTTGGGTTAGTACAGTAAAATAAAATAGTAAATTACATGGTTAAGCCTAATGGCTCAAAATCCTGCTTTAAAATTAAACACCATTTCTCAGGCCTTGGACCAATACGTGATAAAGGTTTAAATTAAGCCTCTAGGGATGAAAACATAAAATCACTGCATATTTATCTTCAGTAGGACTGATTATAGGACTACGAAAGCTCCGTGTCAATGTTTTATGAATACTTGTCTCTTTAGGTATGAAAATGACTAATGAAAACTAAGGAGTTTTTTCTCTCTGTCCCACTGCTAAACTCCAAAATTTTAAAAATAATTCTTGCCATTTAGACCTTGTATTCTGTGCTATTAAATGCTATTGAATTTTTCATGATCCCACCTTTCTATTGCTGAAACCATTTAAAGAGAAGGCAGTAATAGGAGATTATGTGTGGGAGAAAATATATTTTTATGTAAAATGAAAAAAATAGTTAAAGATATACAGAGAAGAATGAGGAAGGACTGCATACATAGACATATACACAAAATATATGGTATTGCTTTATGTATTTATGATAATGAATGCAAAATATATATACATATTTAAAAATACAAATGGTGTATATGCTATTCTTTATTATTATAGAAAAGCAGATTCTTGAAACCTCCTTTGTAATACTTCTTGACATTATTCTTCACTATAAAACTGTAAATTCATACTCTGTAGGCTTTGTTCATGTTGCAAGAAATCTGCAAAAGTAAGATTGTAGGACTCCACGTTTATTAAAATTTTATAGCAACTTCACTTACCTTGCTAAGTTTTCTCTTGCTTTTATCCCCTTATTAAAGATAATAATAATAACACAAAGTAAAACAATGCATAGATTAAACTCAACATATTTTGCAAACAAGTTGATTGGCCCTGAATAACTGGAATGATAGAAATAGAATGTCCCTTGGTAACTCACAACTCAAGAGATTAAGGATGAGAGCTTCACAGAGATAAACTCCAGAAAGTCTCCTGTCTGTTCTTAGAGAATGTGACAGTTTAATGAGATAATTGCATAAGACAAATGAAAATATCAGATATCCAAGCTGTAAAGAATTTCCAACAGAGATGTAAAAATATTAATATTATTTTTAAAGGATGTAATGAGGCCTCTTCTGGAATCCTATGGGCAATTTTGAGTGCTTCTGTTTAAATAAGATTAATTCAAACTGGAACAAGTGCAAAGAAAGAGTACCAGAGCAATCAAGAACCTCTTTTTGAGTGGAAATTTAAAAATCTTTGGCTTCTTCAATTCAGCAAAATGAAAATTCAGAGAACATATGATTGCTCACTATAAATAAAGACAATACTTGGAATGAATAAGAGAAAAGGAAAAAAAAATCTATTTACAAGGTAATTTTGACCCTCAAGTAGGCACAAGTTAATGTACTGATTATGTATTAATGTATTTATACTAATGTGGAAGAATGGCCTGGAAAAGGGGATACTTAGAGAAAACCTAGGGTCTAGCAGAAGTTTTGGCCTTACAGAAGCTTGCTTGGGGTGATACATACCCAGGATGTGCGGAATCTACCTCTCCATGATTCCCTTGGCAAAACAATCTGCCCTCCTAGCATACATTGATAAGACTAAACGAAGAGTGGAGCAGAATGGAGATACCACGGCCAAACTTTGCTGGCTTCGCTGCGGAAGAGATGATCTGATGGTGCTGTGCAGATGATGAGTGAATGGAGGGTGGAGCGGCGTGAAGACACTGCGGTCAAACTCTGTTGCACTCCCTGTAGAGGTAGCAAACTCTACAGGGAGGTGATACCATGCAGCTGATGAGCTACATAGTGTCATATCTGGTGCTGGGCCAACAATGGTGGCAGATCAGTCCCTTCCGATAAGCTTCGCTCAAACTTCTCCTCCTTCTAATCTCATTATAATACCAACACACAACCCACTGAGCATGTTCTCTAGTTTTTTGATTAACTTGGGAGACTTTTTTAAATCAAGAATAACAAAAGCAAATATGACTAGAGTCACTCAAGCTCCACATGAATGTAAAAGAAAATATATAAAAGGCAAACTAGTAAGAGAGGAGAGAAGAGCACTAAGAGGGAACACTCCATCATAACTCCTGGGTCAGCTGACGTGCTGATCCCCCTTTCCTCCCCTTGGGTCGGGACGCTACCTGAGGAGATTTGAGACTGAGAGCCCTCTCCCATCTTCTGGGGTGAGTGATGATTGCACATTTGTACTTTGGAGCTAGCTAAAAAACCCCATGCTGTAGTAGAGAATTTCCTATACTGACATCCGAAACCTGCTTTGGAAATGTTGCATTTGAATAAATCCTGCTGTTTGTGAACTTGACTACTTTTTGGGGGGGCTGTTCGTGAATCTGATATTGCCAGAGTCGGGCTTATAGTTGATCATACTGTCTGGGAACTCGATTTGCTCCACCACTACAGCTTTCAAACTGCAACATTTTCATAACTAAGCATAAGAAGATTTAGACAACCAACTCCTATACCAGCTTTCCTATGGAAATGAGAGTGTGGGCAAGGGAATAAAGCACATAAAGCACATAAAACATAAATGGTTTATTAACTAGTTTATTAAAATGACAATATCATTTAGCTTCCTGTGGTATGTCCAGTGCAGTACACTTGTAATGCTGATGTTATACAGAAGCAGAAACATAGAATCTATTGATGTCAGGGGGACCATGCTTTTTAATCAATGTTAATGTTAAATAAGCTTCTATTTTCCCTTACTTTTACCCATCATCAGCAATAACCATTCTTCTTGTGTGAAATTCTCTCAGTGTTTGTATCTCTTCAACCCTATAGCCTTCTGTCAATTTTATTTTTGCTACCTTTTACCTCACATTCATGATATTCTTTCTTTTTTCTTGTTACTTTTCCCACTTACATCATCCTTACTTATTATCATTTTGAGTCCCTTGTCAAACCTACACAAGAAGAAACAAAATTTTTGAAACTCTTTTTGCCACTCTAATCACTGCTCATGATCTGTAGAGTAGAATCCTGCCAGTGAAATACTTTCAATAGGAATTATTTGGAATTGTTCGTCATGCTCTTTGCAGAGACACAGTTCCTTGTGAGCAGTTAAATTAGTTTGTTGGCAAATCAGGATGCTAAATTGGCCCACATCTAAAATTCATTATCCTTGTTTCTATTTTGCAGTGCTTCTCCTGAAAACTGCTGTTATCACAAGGTTGTGTGCCACTATGTTATTGTCCTATCAATAAATTTCTAATGTCATTACACAAACTGGAAAACCTGCAGAGGATCAGCCAAGTGTTACTTATTGAAAATATGGTAATCATGGAGTTTTACCAGATATCTCAGTGTAGCTTTCCTAGTGGTTGACTTCCACCTGTCTATTCTTTGCAGTCCAGGCTTCCTAATAGCAACCTGAATATATCACGTTGTCTTTTGTAGCAGATAAGAGCTCTTTAAGTTTTGAATGAAACTGTGGCTAAAAGTTACCTATTTTAATGTAAAAGAAATGAGACTAAGGCTAGTAGTGAAGTTTCTTTCATCCATTGAATTCCATCTCTGGAATGGAAAAATACGTATTATCCATGATATATTTTATTGCCAGGAAAAAATTTTCAAGCTTAATTGACCTAATATATGAATAGATCTCAGGAAAATAATAAGGAAAAAAATACATCTGAATAAGGAGAAAGGCAATAAGATAATAGATGTTTTAAACAACATGCTATCTACTCTTGAAATTTAGGAAGAAAGGACAACTGTGATCAGACAAACTAATGATATGACTGATATGTTGCTCCAGCTGAGATAGCTGGAAAGGAGTTAAATCACTAGAGACTCTGTGTTTACTAGTGTGTCAATCAGTCAGAAGATGGTTCCATAAAGTTAACAAAACAAGAACAATAACCATGTAAATAGAGGGAAATTTATCTGAACCTTACCAAAAAGCAAGACCTTGCTTAAACATTACTAGCTGCCCGGTAGAAAGGGGCAAATATTGTTAGAAAGAGCCTAGTAACAGCCACAACAGCACAATAGTCTACTAAGCTCTGTCCACCACGAGTGGTGGTGGGAGTGAGTGACACAATGCACTTCCCTCCTGGGAAAGAAATAGTAATAAGTTTCTTGATAATGACAATGGTTTCACGAGATTCTATGGAAAAGTCACTTATTATTTACTGCATGGAAGTTCTAGATACACATAGGTATCAGATTGGACCCCCTTGCTTTCCAGACTCATTCTGAGCAGACTCTGGGTGCAGCTGGATCCAGTCCTCAACGGTTTATGACTAAGGGGTTTGTGTACAGTTGCAAAGTAAAGTTTACAAGTTCAAGAAGAGAGCGTGCTATAGTTACTTACCATAAATCTACAGTCGGAAGGATCTCTTAATCCCGAGGAGTATCCTTGAGAGGTGTCCCTGCTCAAGGGGAGATCCTGGCTTGCAACTCACTGCAAGGCATGGAGAGCTCAGTGGGCTCTTGGGCTGTCCCCATATTTATGGGATAAGATGATTGACTTATAGTTAATTCTTTCAATTCAGAAATGACTGTTGGCTGGTGTACTATTATTGATGGTTAATGTCTGCGTGGGGGAAGAAATGAGGGAGGCAACTACCAGGAGCAGATAACATGGTAGTTGACACCTGAATAGGGCTACCTGTGAGAAGTCAGGTTTAGCTGGGGAAGGAGCGTATCCCTCACAGGCTCTTTCCCTCAGTTCTAACAATTTATAAGTGCTTAGTGCTTTGTGTGCTTCCAGCTATAAGATATACATGTGCACAGTGTTATATTAGACCTGTATGTTATCATTCACAGGGGCTGTGTGGAAAACCCCATGGAAGCAAGTTTTATGATGGAAATATCTGTTGAATGAGCCACAGCATATTTTTATCAGATACTATAGTATGAATAGGTTAACGGACAAAAATGAAATGGGTTACCTTAAATAACTTAGTCTTGATTTTCACTGAAATAATTTCAAGAGAAATTGCATGAGCAGTCCTGCTCTCATTTGAAGAGAGCTCTCATTCTCCAGAATGGTTGGTATATTCTTCAGTGTTAAATTTAAAACCATGGTTCAGCATTTTTTGGCTTTGTAAATAAAAAGGCAGGTATTTTATCCCTTGAGGCCTGCCTTTTTATTTATTTGTTATCAATATGTATTCCCATTTACGTTGTTAAATAATTAATTTGCATGTGACATACTTATAGATCATATTAAGCCTGAAAGTGGTTAGTTTAATAAATACAAGCCTCGCTTGTGTCTATTAATTGATAACCCATTTGCCTGGCTGTGACACATTGCAAATTAACTGAATATGCAATGTCCAATCAATTTCACATATCCATTTTTATTCAAATCTGTAAACCTTTTACTCTGTTTCCCTCTGATCTTAATGCCAAATTCTACCAAATAATTAATGACTGCAGAGATGCAGAATGCAATCTCTTGTTAGTTATTTTCATGGGTAAAATGCAAGACATGCACTTAAATTATTCTCCAGTTGTAGCTTTTCTAAATAAACAAGTTACTGCCCATGCTCTCACCTGTTACTGAAGCTATATATGCAATTGTCCTCTAGCCCATTTCAGACAAAATGAAATTGTCTAGCTTAAATAACTTAGTAGCTACCCTGTCTGATTTTGACTGAAATGGTTTCAGGAGCAATTGCATTAGCAGCCCTGTTGGAAAATCCAAGAAAGTGTTAACCTCCAACTCAAGGGGTACAGCTATGGCAATTACTTTTCTGTCTGTCACAACTGAATCTATCACCGGCCACATTAAGACATAGCGTGCCTCTTCCAGGTTAGCGGACTTACCCACTTTGAGAAAATAAATAAATAAATTCTTTATACTCCCCTGCAGCTTGAATGTTGTCAGTTTGTGTTGTTCATAGGCATATATCTGATTTCTTTCTGTGATCAGTGGCTTTGGTTCATTTCCCAGCAAACACTGGAAATCGCGATCTTTCAGTAATATGACACTGGGAAAAGTCTATTTCAAGGTGAAGAATTCCTCCGGGCGGATTGCTGTCTTTTGTGTTCATTTGTGATTTGCAGGTGCTTGACAGGAAATGAGCATAGTTGTGGCAGGACTACTTCTCTTTGAAAAATGTCACAAATCGTTACAGATGGAAAATTCAAAAAGGAGGGATCACGTCGAAGCCATAGTATAGTACTCAACTCACAATATCTGTTCTTGTCTATCAAACTTGAAAACAGAACATTATTTTCATTTCTGCTTTCTTTTATGCTCATGACAGCTTTAAACTTATTTTAAAGTAAAAGTAGAGAATGGGTGCTTTAGAAAAATCATGGTTGGCACTTTATCTGCAAATGTTAGCAAAAATGAATTAGTGACAAAATTCTTGCAAGTCTCCATCTATTTAATTCTTCTATTCAGGGAGTCTTTTAAATATTGAATTCTGGAGATAGTTTCAGATAGCTGAGAGCAAACTAGATTTCGGACTCTAATCAGAAATTCACAAATCAGTGTGAGAGCATTCAAAACAAAATATTTCTACTATCCTATCAGTGATGTATAAATTAGAGAAGAGACAAGACATGGGTGAACCTCTAGAAAATGTTTAAGGATATTAAATATTTTGTTATTCAAAATAATATCATTTTAGTGGATGTACTAATACAGTCCACGGAAGATTACTGATTATAATAAACTCTGCTAATCACCTGTGTAGTTTCAGTAGCTTATCCTCACTGTAGTTTAACTTTCTTTATTTTGGGGGAGCAAGACTTTGAATGTATGAACACTGGAGAGAACAAATGTATACCAGAAGAAAGACTTTCAAGTTGCTGTGAAATAAAATACTCTGAAAGTTTCACCTCTTATTATCAACTCTCACTGAAGAGCATTCTCCCAGCCACAAGACCAGACATTAACTTAATTTCCTCTGTTCATGCTTTCTCATCCAGGCTTCTGCAGCGCTGCAACTAAAACCTACTCTTAATAAATGTTTCAAGCTGGGATCTACAAAAATAGAAGCATAATTTCTGTCAATATGCAAAATGATATATTAGAATCAATTCTAAATGGAATGAGAGGAGTGCTCTAGAAATCAATTTAGTCAACATATAATATTTTCAATAACATCATCTTGCCTAGAAATTTCTGCTTTAGCTTTGATGAGTCATTCTTTTGTTCTGATACAACAAAAGCAAGCAGTATTCGTATTTTCATAATAACAGAGAGGTATAAAAACCAGGTCAACCCACAGAAACAATTTCAAAGTATTAAAATATCAATCTAAGATCAAACAAAAGAGCTATGTGTTTTAAAAAAGGTGATCAGAGCAACATTTTTATGAAAAAATTCATGGCCTAACAATAACAAACTGTGAGCACCAGTGGTGTATTGAGACCATCTGATTTGATCTTCTGTTACCAATGTCTTACAATTCTCTTTTGTGTTCTCCTTTATATTTTAGAGCTCATATAGGCAGGTTATTGTGATGAGCTGGGAGACAGTAGAAACTTTGAGTTATGATACACTGATCCATGAGATGTCAGTAGAAAGATGGCATAATTTAGTCCCCTCATGGCTTTTTTGACTTACATATTGAAACAGGAAAACAAAGAAATAAATGCCTTTTTAAAAGGCAATGATTTTTTAAATGTTTTTCACTGAAAATGCAAAAGTACTGAAAAATAAGTGTTTTCTTGTTTCTTAATATTAATATAGCTCTTCAACTTAAAAAAAAGATATTAAATGACATATAGTCTTAGGAATGCAATTTCTTCAGAAAAGTAACAATAGCAAAACTATGGAAAGTAATCAAAATCCTTGCTACCTTCAGACAGAGTACAATGAAAATATAAAATTGGAGACATCAGTAGCTATTCTTGATATCTTTCAGTGAAAACTGTTCTATTAAGTCTGTGTTGCTATGACTGGTTGTGCCTTGCAAATCACAGTTGACTGCACTCTCTGTTAAGAAATAAAATTAGTACTGGTAAGCCACTCTAATCTTGTCAGAATCTGAGAGTTTTCCAAAAACCTGTTGCTTGTGCCTTCTTCTCATATGTTAAATTAAAAACTGATCTTTTGAAATTGCTTGGGGAAAAAAGGATTGTTACATTTAAAGAGTCCCTTAGGAAGGCAGCCAGGGTAAAGTCTTTTCTAAGTACTGAAAAAGGTGCTTTCATCTCTTAGATTGACAGATAACAGTAATAATGGACATAGTAATAATAAGAATAGGAAAATATAAAAATCTGGAAAGTAGTATGTGAAGAAATACCTGTTGTGCTTCATAACTATAAAGGGCGTACAAGAAGCCAAATTTTCTGCACCAGAAGTTAGCCTTTCGAAATACTGAACTTTGCATTTCTCTCAGGGAAAGTTCTCATACACTGATAGAAAATTTTCAGTAGAATTTACTGCATCCTTGATGCAAGCTAGTTTCACTTTGAGATGAACTTTTTGGTGAGATTTATTAAGGATTTAGTACTTCATAAAATGTAGCCTCTTGGATTCAAGAGTAAAAAGAGACCTTAGAACAGAGACTAAGATACAGTGTCTGAAGCAACATTAAACCCATTTAACTTTGTTTTATTGTTAAAAAACAGCTAAAATTCACACCTGAGCCCCCTTTTATTTGACAGAATTCTTAATGATCAGTTGGGAAGGGTACTCCATGTATAAGGAATTTTGTTATTCACTAAGTATATACCAGTAGAGACAGAACAACGAAAACAGATTTGCTCCAGATTGATCAAATGTCACCTAGGCATCAAATATTTCTATACCAATCTGGGACTACTTATTCTGCTGCTTAATAAACTAGAGTTTTAATTTATAAACAAAGCATGGGAATAATTGTTTTCAACAACAAAAATTTACAAGAAGAAAAACCCAAATTTGTTTTGGTGTGTTTGTGCAGGTTTTAATTTTTTGTCTGTTATGTTTTGGTTTTGTTACCAGTTCCTTGGAAGGGGATGATTGCTTTGAAACCCCTGGAGAGTACCAGACAACAGAGTTTCAGAAAAGCTAAGAACATTTCTAAACAAACACACTCCCCGCAGAGAGAATCAGAGCTGTTGATCTTCTCAGCAAAAACACTACCTAAATGTAGCCACAGTTAATTACATCCTGTTGACAAGAAACACCTAAAACGCTATACATTTTAACATCATGCAATAGCATACAAATGACGGGTCTTGACAAGTATCTATTTATTTTTTCCAGAATTTGCATTGAATATGGCAAGTGTTCTTTAAACTATTATGCCTCAGTGCTATTTAATCAATCATTCTTTACTTTTGAAGTTAATTCTGGTTCAGATAAACATGCCTAGAACTGCAGTTTGTGTGATATCAACAGAATTCTTTGGTCTAAGGTAGAATATTAACATCATGGTTGTTCCTGAAAGTAACAAACACTTGATTAATACTTTTGTATCCATGAGAATAATAGAAAAGAAAGATATACGTTTCACAACATAAATTCGTTCATTTATATACTCAGCATACATCATCATCCTTCTTTCTCGTTGTGGTAGCTCTCCATTAACTCTGCGTGTTCTCATTTCCCATTTAAGGCTTTTACTGTCTTACGTGCTATTAGGATTTGCATGCCATGCAAAACATGAATTTTTGTTCTTACATCAATTCAATTTCTTACTTGAAAGAGAAGAAATTAAACCCAAACTCTGCTTTCTTGAAGCTAGATCTATTTTAGTAGCAATAAAAATACGTTTTGGTGGGTCTATGGACAGAAATAGTGTGAAGGGTTGTATTTAATCATCAAGAAAAGCAGGGACGGTTATTCTAACTTTCAGCTTTCTGACTTAAAAGACAGAGAGCTGATCTTTCAAAGGGAGAATAAAGAAGCTGAACAGAGAAATGATCGTGGAAATTCAAAAAGACAACTGAATATAGAGAGTCATATACAGAAGGTAAAGATAGGGTCCAAAACATTACTATCAGCCTAGAATATAAACATTTTTCATGTTCCTCCTGGATATGGGGTTAGAATTTGAAATACAAAGAAACTTGTTAAAAATGTAGTATTGCTTGTGAAACAGAAGACATTATGGGTACAGGGGGACACCCACTTTTTCTAGCCTTTACCAGAAGAGTTTAAGCAATGTTTTTCCCTCCTCACTTAGTGGAAGCCTTTTTGGTAGATGCATTTCTAAATTTTCTTGTGCTGTTTCCTTCTATGAAGGTTCCAAAACATAGGGTTTTCCTACATGTGAGATGTGATTTTAAAGTGAGATTTGTCAAACTTGATATGATGACAATGCATAGCAGATGATAAGAGCGAAGGTAATATTCATGGTGAAATGACTATTCTGGGACTAGAAAACTCAGGCACATGCATTTAATTTTAACACAAACACTCAAGGAATCAGAGGAAGAGGAAATAACGGAGACAAAAGAAATGAAACATGATTATTTTTCAGGATCATTCCTGAAATTATATTGAGCGTTTTTTTAGAAAAAAAAATAAACTAAGGGATGAAGCATACTTTCCTCGTTATTTGCACACTTTCTTCAAAAAAATGTTCAACCCTACTGCGTCCTTACCTACCTGTTTGAAGGCCTCTCAGTTATACCTGAGAATCATAGGAGGGGAATCATAGTGAGGTATAATGCTTTAAGGAAAGCCAGATTACCTTTCTGATTCTTATGTCATGAACTTAAATCCATATAAAAGGCTAATGTCATCATGTCTTTTGACAAAGAATCTCTTTTATAGCACTAAAAAGTACTGCTGTGCTTCCTGAGAAATGCTGTTAGAGGCATTGAACTACAGCGCAGGTGATTTTTAGCACTATCATGCCGTTATAAAGAAAAACAAAGCAAACAAACAAACGAAGCAAACAAAAATGATAATACTGACAAATCTAAACAAGCAAAGATTTTTAAATGGGGCCATTATAAGAATCGTTTAGCAAGAACTTTAGCATAAACACTGAAGTTAGAGCAAATGAGACCCGAAGCCTGTCTCTAACAGAGCTTGAGAGATATTTTTAGATTAGTATTTGGTTTTATTGGCAAGAATTCTCTCTGGAATGTAAGTATTCTGTACAAAATCTACATAATTTGTATTTCTCCATTCATATATTTTAACACAACATATTTCGAAAAGTACCAAAAAAAAAAAAAAAAAAAAAAAACCAGAGTTTACAAATGAAAGTTGGTTATTAAAAATTGCTTTCTGGAAGCTTAAAAATCTTGAATACACAATAGATTTTGTTTTGCGTTATGTAGTCATCACAACACTTCTGTAGAAACAATCCATACTATGTGCATGTAACAATACTTATGAGAGTTTGTACTTTTTACTAAGACAGTTTAAATGGAAAAGGCTGTCCTGCACTGCCAAGCATTGCCCTAGAGATTTCAACCCCCTTTGCTACAAAGCACTAGGTGCTTTTTTTTTTTCTTTCTTCTAACAAAATCACACTTAGAGAATAAATCATAAGTAACTCTAATCTTATAATTGGGACTTACAAATCTATATCAGCAAAAGGAAGAGTTTCCCATGTGTTAACCTTCAACTTGTTTAGATTTTAAAAAGAAGATTGCTTAAAATGTTCAAAACATTCTGCCCCCACTCTCTCTTTCATTTTTTTTTTCCTTCTGGAATCTGTTCTGGGTTCTGGCGAAAACCAAACTTACCATCAAAAGTAATTATGTTCAAGTATTCCAACAGAGATCAAAATCAAAACTATGCTAATAAATCCTATTCTTCTAAGCTCTCTGGCTAGAACTGTGGAATCAAAGTTCAGATACATTTCTGATAGGTATAAAGATTTCAATATCTGGGCAGAAACACTGGATCATTTGCCAATCCCATCAGACTCATGGGAGGAAGTCTCATTTTAAAAGGACAATATTTTAAGTATTTCATTACTCTTATTAAAAAAAATAATATTTCTTAATTTTACACTTTCTGATAAAGATGTAATTGAAATGTTGTTCAATTTAGTGTGTCAGAAATCAGCACTTTCCTGTGCCTGTAGGCAGTTCTTCCACAGTGGCAACTGTATTGATCATACAGTAGCTCACACACGACAGGAAGGACTTGCTCTCTGCTGTTGACTTTGGCTGTTTTCCCATCCACTTTTCTTCCCATCTTTTGAATCATACAGTTCCATTTTGGAAAGATATGCAAACAAAGCAAAAGGAGGCACCAAAGCTCTCTTTGGTATCCAAGCTGCTATAATTATACTTTAGACACAAGACAGTGGTAGTTTCCAAAGTATTTCCCTTCTTGTTCCTGAGAACAGGATCCGAAGAAATAAAATAAACAGAAGTTTTAAAAGTCAATATTTTAAATCCTTACCTTGTTCTCCCTCGCTCAGTATCTGTTTCCAAGGAAACAGGAGGAGAAGCCAGAACCGGTAGCTAAGCAGTGAGACTGCAAGTGCAGCAGCTGCTGGCTTCTTTCCTCTTTTTCTAGCTCCTGAAGTCACAGTAAAGACCCGTGATAATTTAGAAAGAAATATAGAAAATTAATATATTTTTGGTGAATACCTATATGGTTACAAACAAAAGGGAGTTGGCAACAGAGGATGGCAACAGTATGGGGGTTTTTAGCAGGTCATGGAATGAGGGAAGGAGTTTGAAACTGGAGAACATATGTGCACAAAAGATAATATTGTGGTGAATAAGTCAGAGTAAATTATTGCAAAACATTATTAAAGACTTCTCCATGAAGTACAGAACATAGAAATAGAAGTAGAAATGCAGGTTTAATCATTTATTACTTTTCATGTGCCCCTTAGTCTCCAGTCGTCTCTAGGCTAACCTGGAGGATGACGTCTTACTTCTGCATTTCTGTTATATAATCTAGGATAAAATATGGAAATTTATGGCAACTTTATGACAATATTTTGCTGAATTTTTAACAGAAATACAAGTTTGGGAATTATATTTCAGACTCTAGTGCACAGAGTGTGCTGCATAATGAGGTCAGCAATTACTCCTAGAAAATATTGCTTTTAGAATGCTCACTGAATATAAATTGCCAGCAAAACTTTTTTAAAATGTTACTCAAGAAACATCTTTCTTTTCATAAAATGATAATTTTCATAAGAAAAAAACAATCAGGAATAAGACTGAACATACTAACTAATTTCTGTCCAAATGTTCTGCTCCAGTATTATTGGAAATTGCTTGTTAAAGGTTTTAATTATTATATAAAACGTAAAAGTATCAGAAGCATGTTATACTGTATTTTAAATATTTTCATAAAATATTTTTGTTGCTTCTGACATACGCCAAAATTTGCAGAATTCCTAGTGAGTGAAAATCTTTCCCAAACAGCATTTGCTGTCAGTTGTCCTTGTCTGCTTCATATTCTTTCTTCCTGAAAGCAAAACACTAATGAAATTATTTAAAGCATGAAGAACACCAAACAATCCTAAGAAAACTTTTACTAACACTTCAGCTGATTAAATGATGATGCATAGACAATGATAACCTTCTCTGTCATGATGAGTGGTCTTTAGATAAGGTCTTCTCTGTCTCTGCAGTTAAAGCTTCTCACACAGACCCAAATATTAAAAATTCAAAACATTAAATATATCTGAAATCTTATTAGCAAAGTATACAAAAATAGAAGGATCTCTCTGCATCACTGTATTCTTACACTCATTTTAGAGCTACAACTACTGCAGGAATAAGCTCATTAAAGCTATTAAGCTCAGTGCTGTTTACTCCATGTACATGCAAATAAAGTAAAATGCGGGAAAAAAATCTGGGTTCACTCAAGCAGAAGCGACTCTGAAGTATTTTAAACTATAGTCTGGCTTCCTAAATAGGAAAGTGAAGGCATAACCGCTAAAATGATATCAATTACCAATAAAGCAATAGAGGTTCTGTTTAAAATCAAGTGCACCATTTTGAATAAGTTCTCCATTTTAAAAAGAAAAAGCATATACTCACCCAGGCTTCACAATATGATCAGGAAAGAAGACATGGATTCAGACCTGAGGGTTTATCATGACACCACAGAAAATGTTATCAATTTGTTGCATTCAAGTTATATAGCTGATTACTTGAATTTCCATCAGTTTCCACTTTACTACAAACTTTACTTGTGCAAAAGTAGCACATCTTATATGCAAAGCAAGAAAAATTTGTTAGTCTAATTAAAGTCATAACAATTCAACCAAAGAGCTTCTGTTATTAGTCCAGTCACAATAATATTTACAACTTTAATTGAAAGTATATGCAGTAAATATATAAACAAACTTTCTGGCATCTACATTTTTTTCTGTTGTTTACCACTGCTTCTCTTAGTTCTAGTGTTGATGGATTCAGTCCAGCATTGTGGATGTCTGCAGGGAATCACTAGCATCTCTAGTCCTTCAAGTGGAAGAAGGTATAAGGGGGTTTCTTCCTCTTCCTTTTATTAGGTCCTGCTCAAGTTAATTTTCATATGTTTGCTAAAATACTCTACACCTTGGTCTTTCTTCATCTCGTGTCAGGCCTATATTACATGCAAATTTACTATGTATGATGTATCTTACATATGCTGGATATTTGTTCATTGTTTGTTCATTGTTTGTTGTTTCTAAGTGTTTTTTATCCAGTTCCCAAGGTTGTACTCCTTTGAATCACGTATTGTGACAATTCACAATATATGAATTGTTCGTTTCCTTGAGTCCTCTATATTTCACTCTACACTTCTTTTTCGAAGACCTCCACTGCCATTCCACACCTCTGTGCTGATCTATGCTGTATGGTCAAGGAAAGTTAATTCTACACAGAAAAACTATTTTTTACTGCCACTGATTAGTTACCACAATGTTGTATATAGATAAAAATAGGTGTTACACTGCACAATAGCAAAAAAGTTAAACAAAAGTTAAATCAAAAGAGATTACAGTTACCTCAAGTATATATTGTCATTACTGATAATTGCAGGCTATGACAACCTAGAGAAAGCCTAGCCGATCCTGAAGATTGTGTTATCTTAAAAAAAAAAAAAAAAAAAAAAAAAAAAAAAGTCTATTACTAGCAATGACATCACCATATTTACTGGACTACAAAACAACAAATAGGAGGGAGGCAAAGAGGTCTGTATCACACAAACATTGTATAAAAAGATATATATATATACACACCCTCTCAAGGTAATATTTTCTCTGATATCTTGACTTGTGTTTAACTTTTTTTTTCCTCTCCTATGCACAAAGTGCACATGAGACAAAATGATAATGAAGGACCAAATTTTCACATGTTACCTACTGCTTGTTGCACCTTCTTAAAACATGGCTAGTTTGTGGAGGGTTCATGGTACTCAAAGTATGCACGATATTCAAATATATAGATACATACATATATACATACATACACTCAGAGTCTTTTTAAGTTCTTCCCACTGCAATTGAACTAAAAGTATACCTTTTCCCTTGAACCTGGACTTCAGATTTTGATCTTCAGTGAGTATTATTATTGTGTCAGATTTATTTCTGGTTCCTAAAAGGTATACATAAAAAGTTACAGATATGAGGCTGCCTTTCTACTCACACACACAAAAAATAGGATACAACACAGCAATGTAAGAACACTTCCAAACCCCTGTGTCAGTCTCATTGTTATACCAAGAAGTAAATGTTAGAAATAGATAGGTAACCAAGCAGCAAAACTGCATAAAAAGTGTTATCTGAACTCCCACATAGCAACATTGCATAAATCCAAAACAAACCTCTTATGCAGCAGAAAATCCTATAGGGCTTTGTAAAGCTTACAGCCATAATGCCTAAGAACCATTACTTTAACTAACATCCTTTCCAGGGGAGTATTGATTTTTCCAATAATAAAAAAACATGATTCACACAATCCATTTTCTAATTTATGGATCATATTCTTTCTTAACTCCAGTTATGATTATCTTAATTAGCTATGTTTCTCTCACTTATGCTATGCTCCAAATATTTCAAAACATTCAACACTTTTTTTTTTCTTTTTCTCATGTTACAATTTGTTTTTTAGCTTTATAAAAATGTTGTAAAAGTACTGCTCTATCGTAGTGACTGTTTTTCTAATGTATTCTAGAACATTTAGTTAGGTTGCCCATATCACTTTTTTTTCCCCCAAAGTAGGTATTGTTAAAAATCATATTACATCAACTCTAAAAAGAAAAGTATCTTGACACTTTCCCACAAGCAGCTCATAGAAGCAGTAACAACAACACTGAGATAAAAAAAAAAAAAAAAAAAAAAAACAGTTAAACCTCAATGTTCTTCTCCTGTGCCTGGGAGACTTGGGGAAATAGGTAAAAATAAGAAGGTAGGAGTGGAGCTATGAAGTGCTTGAAGAAGAGACTGAAGACATTGAATTCAGCTGAACAATGAGGAGTCGATGAAAACAGTACATCTTTCAATGTAGAAATAGCGTTGCTAGGATAAAAGACTGAATATAATGGAGCTCAGGAGTGAGAATTAATGCCATATTTACTTGAAATTGCTCTCAGATACTAATGTTTGTGGTCTAAATCCTTTAAGTTATTATTATGCTTTAATAAACATAATTGTCTCATCTAACACATTTTCAAATAAAAATGCAAAATATATTATTTTGCAACAAGAGACAGTACTTCCAACACACACTTACAGGTTATACTGAAATATTTTAGCCTTGGTTGAATGCACTGGTCATGTTTCTGCATAACACTAAGATTCACAAAGCTTTCTCCATCACCATATGTTGATCACAAGAAATTATTTTGGGTGGGTTAGGAATATCATGGAAAGTGATAATATAGTTCTGACAACATTTATATATCATCTTTTGTCTAGGGATGAAATATCTGCTCTGTCAGAAACAAGCACAGTTATATTACTTTTAGTTAACATTTTCTAGTTATTGTAGTCAAATTATGCATACAATAAAAAAGTAATAACCCCACATTATAGTTACAACTGCAGACTGCATCTCAGAGTGTTTGCAATTTATGCTTAGTTGATTAGACATAGTGTATTCTGGATGCATTTTCATCAAAATCAACAGCAGTTTTACATCTCAGTGACAGTGTTTAAGCATTGTAAACTTTAAAGCTAAAAACTTGGAATTCACTAGTACTCATCAAAGTGTGTCTAACTTGTGGGGAGTGAAGGCTAGAGGGGAATAAAAATGCCCAGCACTGATGCCAACAAATAGCAAGATACCCTTTGGAAAATATTTTTGTTTAAATGTTTAGTGTTCTATACTCTACTCATAAAGACAGGATCTCAGGAAGAGACAGAAAATGTAGAACATAAAAAAAAAAGTTAGACAGTAATAGGTGCTATAATAATTAATACAGAGTAAACTAATCCCAACTAGTATTACATTAGCTATTTCAGATTTAAATGGAAATCTAGCCTTCACATTTTGAAGTTATCATAGTCTAGAAAGTATGTGAAGATGGTAAATTAACCTCTGCTAAGATTTGTGCTGCGATTACTAGACTGCAGCTGGCACATGAGCTACACTGACTCATCTTTAAAGATACATTTGTATGTATACTTATTGTTTTTTATTAGTATTTATGTATTTGTTATGTTTATTTATTATGTGTAAGTCTGTATTTGACTGCTGCATAGACAACATGAATGTAGCCTGTAACAGAGAGTTCTAGTAAAACAATATTGAGACAACATCTGTGAGCTTTAAAACAGAATAAATGCAAGCTATTATAATTGAAGATTTTAGCAGAATATTCGTACTAGTAAAAACCTAAGAGGAATAATTTGATGTTGAAAGAAAAAAATATGCTTTGGCTTTTAGCAAGGAATGAGGTAATTTGCTGATGTTTCAATGACTTGAATTTTGAGTTGTTTGATTTACACAGCATTTCACAGTTTCCTGCTTTAAACAAAATGGAAATAAGTCTTTAGTTATAATGTACATTAATAGTTTAAAAAATATATGTCTATATATATATATATTGGAAACAAAAAACTACTACCCATATTACAGAGGTTTTCTTATCTTTAAAATCCCCTATGAATTAAAATAAAAATAACTAGTGTCTAATGCATAATTTAATTTCGTTTAGTTTTAGAAGACATGTTTGTACTATCTAAATCTAAATACCAGGTTCTACTACCTAATCTAAATATCTAATTAAATATGTCTCAAATTGTATGGTTACCCTATCCTTCAAATTAAAGCAAGAGCATCAAAACATCACTATTTACGTACTTTAAGCAAAACTGTTTTGACATAATTTTCTCCATTTTTTTCTCCTAAAGATTATTTGCTCCTTCATGTAAAACCATGGAACAAGCATCTTCTGTGAAAAGTAAGAGACTAAGAGACCTTCAGGCATCTTCCAAGCTGAATCCATTTCAAAGCAGGAAGGTTTGGAAGTATGCAAAGGTTCATTTTATAGACTTAGTTTGTTTGTTTTTCTAAAAATCATGATTGCTTTACTTTTTCCCCTAACCTTATATATACCTCAGAACTTCTTTGTTCTAAAAAAATTGATTTTGCAGTCTTGTGTGTGTTTTCCTCTGTTTTACTTTGTTGGAAGTAAATCAATCCAGCAATTTTGAAATGACCAGGAAAAGAACGGTAATCAATAATAAACACAGAGAATTTCAAACTATTCAAGCTCTTAGCTTAAGAGCTTAGACACACATTCTAAGGAATGCTTCATTTTCATTCTCATGAATGAAATAACAACAAAAAAAAATGGATATTAAATCAAAGTCACTAAAGAAAATCATCCAAATGTTGTCATAACAGAGATCAATCAAATACTCCAGACAGTATGAGTGAGTAAATGTCAGAAAAGACCAAAGTCTGTTGTTGCAGCAAAGCAGCCGAAACAAGATCAAATAATGAGAAACCTACTGCAATGTAAGTAGAAATGACCTAAATGCTCAGTGAACTGTAACCTAGTTTGATTTAAAAAAATACCATCCTAACCTTGTGATTTTTTAGTTATTTTTATGATTGGAAATTTCTTGGTACTTTGAAAAAAAAAATTGTTGATAGTTTGAAAAATAGAATCAATATTTTGTTAACTCCTTATAACACATTTCTGAGTTCAGAGTACTTCAGTCCTCTACAGACTACTGAGGATATTCACATCACTCAGAAAAATTAGATAGTTAATTAATATATTTTAAATTTAATGTTAGAAATTATTTATCCTTCTTCTCTGTCTGCAAAGCCCATTTTCACCACTGCTTCTAATTTAGCACACTAGCAGGAGAATTTATTCTCCCAGTAGTTTTGGAAACTGTAAAAAGAGTAGGACTTTGTCAAAAATAGGAACATAGTGGCTCATAGAGTGATAATTATCCTCTTTTTTTTTTTTTTTTCCTAGGGGGTAGTTGCTGAGGATGGTAGTTACTAAACATTTTCAGAAGATTGGTTTCCTACTTATACTCATACACCTACTGGCATTTGGTATGTATAATGGTAGCTGAGGCATCCATATGGACCTGCGCTCAAGCAGCCTTAGTTGTTTACCTACAGACAACAGAGCCTGAAAACTACAAATCAGTGGTATTCCTTATTGTTTGTACAATATTGCAGTGAAGGTCACCAAGAGAGTCTGCTGAAAACAAAACAAAACAAAGCAAAACAAAGAAACAAACAAACAAAACTAAATCTAGATCTTCCTCAGACAACAACATCTTTAACTCTCATCCTCTACTGTTGCTCTCTGAGGTGAAATCTGTTTCAAAGTCAGACACTTAATTTCAGTTGTCTACAGAAGAGAAGGGAAGATACAGCTCAGTAATTAAGACATACAAGCTCAGATAACTAAATCTAAGCCAGGTATCTAAGACCCTGTTACAGACAACATAGATTTAGTTGGACAAATTAGATGAACAAAAGAAATATCTGCTTTGGCACTAAATGAAAAGCTCTCTAAATACTATTGCCTGGAAGCAGACTTACTATCTTGTGTAAAGACACATGTATTGGCGACATCTATGTCAGGGTCCTGTGAGGGCTGGGATCCTCAAAGGAGAGATTGGGGTTGGCGGTGGCAGTGGGGCCAGTGTCCTCCTCTACCAGCACATCCTGCAGCCCACAGGGAGGCTACCAGATTTGAGATGGGGACAGTAACTGGGGACATCCAACACTTTCCACCACAATGCAGGTGCCCAGATGGGAATAGTCCATTCCCACAGACCTGAAAGGTCCATTCGAGAAATCATGTCCATGGACTAGAATCAGGATCAAAGAGGTATGTGGCTAAAACCGGGAATGACTGCACATAGCTGCAACATAGCTCAGATCTAATGTGAGACACTCAGCTTAAAAAAAATTCCAACGCAAAGCATGAGGAGCCCCCAGTTAAGTTTCTTAAAAGAGCAGTTCAGGAGGAACTTGTAGCCCTTTCTTCACAGCAGCTCTTTTCAGCTCTGTTTGAACATAGCCAACTAAACTGCCAGATGGATAGATGAGTGCACACAAGACCCTGGAGATCTAAATTTAGGTGTCTCTATCTAGGGTTACATCATACCTCAGAAGACTAAGCTACAGTCCCTCAGCCCACACACAACCAGAAACTTGAGAGTTCTAGGTACCCGGGAGTGCAAGCTCACAGAATTCTGATTCTTGTGTAGTAATTACAAGAAAGGATTACATAATCTAATTTAAAATATTTTTTCATGTGTTGTACATTTAAATACCATTAAGTCTATACTCAAGGAAGATGGAAAATTTTAAATTTCAGTCCAAGCCCAGGCACTGTATGTGCAGAGAGAGAAGAGGAAGTTAGGCAAGTGTACACATATAATAATTTCTGTTACCTATGATTTGGGCTTCTTTTTTTTTACAATAGAGAAGACTAGGAATTTATCTGAGATAATAAAGATAGTTTGCCTAACTTTATCCGTATCTCACCAGAACTATAATTTTGAAGAAAAATAAAATTATAGGGGGGAGGGGAGATTTTTGTTTGTTTGTTTTTATCTTTAAGCATTTACTGGAATAAAATTAAAACACTATGTAATGGGAGATAACAAGAATTGTTTTGTTTTCGCTTGTTTAAATGAAAACTGTATTTTTCTTTTTTTTCTTTTATTTTTTCCACATCTTTATGAACTGGCTTTGATTTGGGAGTAATGCATTGTGACAAAATAGCCACAAGTTATCCCAAACTAAGCTGGGAGTTTCAAATGATACAGTATTTTACAAAATATGTTTAAAAATGCATGGTTCAGACACACTGTGCCACCCTTTATTGTTTATAAAGAGGTCTCCTATCTCTATGTGACATAATACCATATTCCTCATAATATCTCTTAATGTATCAATGTGTAAAGCAGAAATGTCTTGTTCCTCAGCTGTTAATAAATAGAAGATTGCCATTTCAAGACTCTAATCTTCAGATCTTCATAATTTATGAATTCATTTTTTTTTAGCTTGACAATCACTATGGATCCAGTCACAGATGGCTCTGATAGAGGTTGATGTAAGGAACAACAGCACAGGGTAGTTCAAGTGACTCCTACAGGCTCCCGGCACATATAGGTTCTCATTTCCAGATAAAAGTCTCAGCTATTCCTAATGAAGTTATCAGATAAAAGTTTGAGCTCACTCAATAATTTCTTCTAGTTTTCCTCAAAGGCAGTCAGGGAAAGGGTGGTAGGACTATGTGTAGGACCAGTATCCTGCAGTCCTCATTCTTAGAGACTTCTACCCAATCATCTTGTGCTTTGGTAAGGATATAGTCCTGCAATATATGGTTTATTCTGATGCTTAAATATTCAATAAGTCAAAAATATTCAACACTCGTTTAGAATCAAACTTACGTGAACATATCCACATTACATCTCTTAACCATCAAAATTGTTTATTAACCTTTTTGAAAACAAAATGACGAAAAGAAAGCCAAAAGACTTTTTTTCAGTTGCTGAAATCCAAACGCATCTTCAGCAGGTTTTTATTTTGATTTTCAGCCTTTCCTTCCTGCAAACATCTAAAGGAAAGAAAATAGTTTCCCTGCTACCATTGACTATATGTAAAATTCCTTTTCCTGTGATATTTGTTTCACATACAAAGAAAAATAATGAAAAAAAAAATCAGAAAAAAAAATTCTTCGCACAAACCCATGTCCTTAAATATTCAGCATTTATAGTCTGATTCTACAAAGAAATGATAGTGCAGATAATCTCAATAAAACATATTTTAGACCTCTGTCTGTGAAAATCTGAGAACCATGGTCAATGATTTAAGCAATTCTTAAGTAGCTAGGAAACAACTCTCAGCTCAGTGTGCTGCAACTCAGGGCAGAAGAATCAAAGGAAAAAATATGCAAAAGAAAATTTGATTTTGCTTTTCCTGCTTCTAGTAGTAGAGGACAAAAAAGCAAACTAGACAAGGTTAAAATATTTCTGTATAGAATTATTTTTCTTTTTTAGTGCAAGCTTGTTATGAATTACTTTATTATTTGAAAAAGCTCTAGAAGGAGACGTACTGCACTTAAGTGTTAACAATGCTTAGCTTCAGATGCCTTCTCTAAACATATCTCAAAAGACTGTGTATCAATACGATTGTAATACCCTTCATGGAAACTTAGCTTTGATTTTTAAATATACAGAGAATAAGTTATTTCCAATATGTATCTAAATTATTTAAGAGTTTGATTATTTCACTTTCATATCTTTCCTAATGAAGACATATTGTGTCATAAAAGAAGTAATTCTAAACTATAAACCTAAAATCCTTAGGCATACTGAAGCTCATTTAATTGAGAAAATATTGTTAAGAGCTGAGCTATGAAGACAAGAGACTAAAACATATTGACTTAAATTTATACTGACAGAGAATTCATCAGAAAAAATAAATAAAAAATCATTAAAAATCATCAGAAAAAATAAATTAATTAAGACTTAGTTGATTGTGTTATGCCTCATCCTGACTTGTAGGTAGCAATCTTCAATAATTTTGAGAGTAGGAGGCATGAAAAAACAAGTGTTAAAAATTGGCACTGAAAAGGACATCAAGAGAGTGTGCTATTCACATATTATTTCAAGTTTTGATTTAAATGCAACCTGTACTTTTATATTTAATCCTGGGCAATTAAATATTGGGGCAATTAAATAGATCTGTTACTTTGTATGATAAACTTTATATGGATATACTTTATGTTTAAGGTGGAAATAATTGACTAATCTGTCAGAAAAAAAAACTACTTAAAATGATACTGTGACACGCTCTTTCAGCAATAAGTGGAAACACATTCCACTGATGTGAGACCATGTGAGCAGTTGTGCACCTGTAAAGTCTACAGTTCTGCAGAACTGGGGTCACAAACAGCATGTGGGTTGTTTTGGAATGGTAGATCACTAATTAATACTGCAAATTGCTTGAGTCCTGACAGGTCAAAAACATTTAACATGAAATTCTTTTTTTTTTTTTTCTTCCCAGAAAAGAGACAGGAAGCGCCTATAGCTGTGCAAGTTTCAGTTTAGTTTTCTCTTTGAGTCTGTTTTCCATGGGAATCTTGGTATGTTTGAAAATCCCAGGGAGAAAGGGATGTAACTAGAACATTTAGATGCTACAAGACAGAGTCCTTTTGGTAACCAATCACCTAAAATGCAGAAAACATTGCTTGTAAAAGGGAATACCACCAAAAAAACAGAAAATATACCAAGGACATGGTGTATAAATCTATTAGATGTAACTTAAAATGAAGGTATTATTTTTGACTGTGTATCTACTGCTGTCAACCTAACTCTAGAAAACATGTCACCACCTTTGGGACAATCATAGAATGCTTAAGGTTGGAAACTCTAGAGTTCATCTAGTCCAACCTCCCTGCACACGCAGGGTCTCCTAGAGTATGTGGCACAGGACTGCGTTCAAGCAGGTTTTGAAGATCTCCAGAGAAGGATATCAGTAGGAATAGAAGTGGTTAGGATATATGAAAAGATTGGGACCAGTGAGGGAGTACAAATGTTTCCCTAAAGGTGTTTATTGTAAGATCTCAAACAACTACTTAGGAAGAAATTCTTAAACATACTCAGGCATTGCAACATTCAGATTCTAGTCTTTGATATCAAGTGCAGAAGTGCTAAAACAGTGGCCCATAATACATCTGAAGCTTGACAAAATAAAAATTTGGTTTTCCTGAGAGAGTTTCTTTCCTGAGAAGAAGTAGATGGTTGATCAGGAACCTACTTCCAGGTTTTTTCACAGACTCACATGAAATTAGGTGAACTCACAGGGAAGGACTGAAAGACTCTTGTAGTAGAGAATGATTGGAAACCTCCCCCATAAATGACAGGCAGCAGCAACTTGTGTCTGTAAGTTCTGGGAAGTGCCTGGTAGGATAAGACTGGGCTAAGTATTCAAATTTAGTGACAATTGGTACGCTCTATTGGATTTGGTGAAAGAGAGAGCCAAGTGGGAACGCAGCGTCGGAATCTGGGGAGCTAACTCAGCTCTTCCGTCAGCTTTTACAGAAGGACATCGATAGAGAGGAAATTGATGGGAAACCAACAGAAGTATTACGCCAGCTAGCACGCCGACATAATGTCTGTGCCATCAAGGGGGCCAAGCAACACTCAGGAATAATGTCTGAGGCTGATAGATCACAGGTGCTGTACCCGTGGGAGGATATAGAGTGGACAGTGCTATGATTCAGACCGAAGGAAGAACTGGAACAAATTTTTCCCTCTCAGGATCAGCTTGGACGTTCAAAACAAGAATAGGAGGGTGACCAAGCTCCAGTGTCCGCAGGGTTCCAATGTAACATCACTTGCCAAGACGATCGACCGTTCATTACATGTGCTATTGATTGTTCAGAACAAAATAGACAAACAGTTTGTACCTTGATGGACACAGGAGTGGAGGTCACAGTAGTGCACAGGAACCTGGAAAAGCCCAGAGGTGAAGTAATTCCTGTTTGGGATTTGAGTGACCAGCCTGTCAAGGGAAAACTTGTGACCGACTGCCATCAAGCTATGCACCGGATTCTTGAAGCTGCTGGGGTGCTGCGACCATAGAAGATCCAGATGATCCAATCGATCAGAGTGCTCAGCAATAGAGGGCTGACCAAAGAGTCGACGCCCCTTACCCTGATGAGAGGGATACCCCGTGTGAATCATGGGGTAGTCATCTCGACTGTAGCATATGAGTCTGGAGCGAACTCTAGTCTCTTCCCCGCTAGGGAAGGGTTGGTATTAAATCATAGAGGAATACTTGAATGGGATCCTGGGGTAGGATTTCTCGAAAATTAAGCCTCCTGCCACCCACTCTTCTTCCTGCCTCCCCCGCCATCCATTTCCCCACACTGCTTCCCCCACAAGGTAGACCAAATGTTCTGGGGGAGAAGGGAGATTGAGACTCTGACTTATATCCTTGCAGAGAGATTAGGGATATAGCTTCAGTACAGAATATTAGGTGTGCTGCAAGCACTGAGAATTGAACAAAATGTGTCCCTTGCTCTTAGTTGCACCCAGGCCCAGACATGGGCGCAGAGTGTCGTTGCAGGTATATCTGAAGACGGAGACAACGGAGGCCTCCCCATTGAGATCTGAAAAAATCGTGTGGGATAGTCTCAGGAAGATAATGAACCATTTAATTCCCCATGTCTGAGGAGGCAGTGGACAAGCCAATTCTGCCTCACAATTTGGCCCAGAATGCTCTGAAACTACATATCTAGCAGAGAGCTCACTGCAGGGTGTTTGTGAGCTCAGATGAAGACTCACAGCAGTCAGGCTAGAGCAAGTAAAGCCTCTCAGCTACACTTCTCCACAAAAGGTTCTTGATTATCTGTGTCCCTGTGCATACAGAATGTGACCATGTGAGCAGCACTGAAATCCATCAGAAAGCAAACCATCAATTCTGCCCCATCAAGTTAGTTCACAAGGCAGAACTGAGAGATATCAGCCCAGGCACCAACACAGATGACCTAGATAGAACAAGCCAATTTTGTATTTTAATTCATTTTCACTTTAAAAGTTTCAGACATTAAGGGAACCAATTAAAATTACGGAGTCTAACTCAAGACTGGCATTCAGATCATTCAGAACCTAAGCACAGAAGATGATTTTAGTTTAGTACCAGAAAGAGTAACACACCCTTTAAATAAGGAAAATGGAAACAAAGCACAGATTACCTATATTTTCCACTAAGCTTGCAATTTAAGAATATGTATCAAAATGCATAAACAGGATTGTGGGATTTGAGTATTTTTTAGTTTTTCTATTTTATTTATGGGAAATACATCATACACTAGATCCACTTAAAATATCTGTAACATCTTGAATTAATCAACTTTTCATGATGTCTTTCCCTTTACTCTTTTAGTTGATTAGAGTGTTGAGGATTGCAACTAAATGATGGAACAACACTCACACTACACTAGCCTTAATCTCCTATTTTCTCCTGAAAAGAATCAAACTCCCAATTTCAGTAGAAATATGGCCTTCTACTACCAGATGAAGAATAAATCATGAACTCACAGTAGCACCATTTTTTTAACACTAGTAGACGTTAATAAAGGGAGGAAACGAGGGAAAGAGGGAGGCAGATAGATAGATAGATAGATATCTGTGAATAGTTAACAAAAGAAACAAAGAAAAACTCTGTATTGAATGTGCCTATTAAGATT
This sequence comes from Crypturellus tataupa, assembly GCA_034781795.1. Classification (NCBI taxonomy): domain Eukaryota; kingdom Metazoa; phylum Chordata; class Aves; order Tinamiformes; family Tinamidae; genus Crypturellus; species Crypturellus tataupa. Next base: position 121,956 of record JAWLRI010001097.1, read on the forward strand.
GGATTGTGCATAATTCTTCCTAAAACTTAGAGAAGAAAAACTTTTATTGCTGTATTTATTACTATATTTTAATAGAGGATTACTATTGACTATTGATCATAGAATCATAGAATCATAGAATGCCTAAGGTTGGAAGGGACCTCTAGAGCTCATCTAGTCCAACCCCCCTGCACACGCAGGGCCACCTAGAGCACATGGCACAGGACCGCATCCAAGTGGGTCCTGAAGATCTCCAGAGAAGGAGACTCCACAACCTCTCTGAGCAGCCTGTTCCAGTGCTCTGTCACCCTCATTGTCAGGAAACTTTTGCTTAAGTTCCTGTGGAACTTCTGATGCCTCAGTTTGTGGCCATTTCCTCTAGTTCTGTCTGTGGCCACTACTGAAAAGAGGCCGGCCCCATCCTCCTCACTGCTTCCCTCAAGGTACTTATACACACTGATTAGAACCCCTCTCAGCCTTCTCTTCTCCAGGCTGAACAGGCTTAGCTCCCTCAATCTCTCCTCATATGGCAAATGTTCCAGGCCCCTGATCATCCTTGTGACCCTGTGCTGGACTCTCTCCAGCAACTCCACATCCCTCTTGTGCTGTGGGGCCCAGAACTGGACACAGTACTCCAGATGAGGCCTCACCAGGGCTGAGTAGAGGGGCAGGATCGACCTGCTGGAGACACTCCTCTTAATGCACCCCAGGATGCCATTGGCCACCTTGGCCATGAGAGCACACTGCTGCCTCATGGTCAACCTGTTCTCCAGCGTAAGGCCCACGTCCTTCTCTGCAGAGCTGCTCTCCAGAAGATTGTTAACTACGTCTTTCTTTTGTTGACATATGATGAAAGAAAATCTTCATTGACAATATGCTAGAATTATGAAGTCATTTTCAGAGTTTTTTGAAGTTCTGCTACGTTCTTTCAGTTCCTGGTTAAAAAAATGACACAATTTTCTCTTTTTTATATAGCGAGTCATTGTTATTCCCTGCATACAACTAACATAAAGTACCACTGAAGTGTTATCTAAGGTCTTAAATGAGACTTTAAATGGCACTTAGTGATTTTCAGGTCTTATGTAGTCTTTCTGCATAGAGAGAAGAACAGAGGAGAGAATTTTACTGGATGAGCTTAGAGTTTTATCCTAATTATTTCAAGATTAACAGTTTTGTACTGCTGACCGCTAATGATCCAGCTGTGCTTTTATGGCATTTGTTCCCTTTGCTGATGTCTGTATTTTATATCTTCTGTATTTATGTTTGTATAATCATTTGAACTGACTATATAAAATGTAACACTGCATTTTCTAAAGCATATGTGTCTTACATAGATCCTATGTAGTTATTTTTCTGATATTCCAGAGTGGAATATAACACTGGAAATGAGAAATTAGAGATATTATGAGCGACTTATGGGAATGATGTATAGGCTGTGGTCCTACAAAGCATATGTTTTAATGGTTTGAGGGCTGTTTGTTGAGCGGGAATGGATTGATTTGTTAGCTGTAATTAAGACCAGTTAGGACTGCACTCTGTAAAATATTGGCACTTGTATCCATGATCTGCTCAGGATATCTAAATAAAGCAAAGATTTAGAGTTAGTGTACGTGAGATCTTCAGAGTGGGCTTATCACAGTGGCAAGAACATTTTATTTCAGTATGTGGATCTGGATGTATGTCTCAGCACTGCACTTGGTATCCTCATAAAACCACAATAAACACAATCACTTAGGAGGCAGGTTACAGGACAGAGCAGAAGTCTTCTTGCTAGAGTGGGTATACAGAATTTTAATTCTTATATTTATGTTTAAAAACTTGCAAGAGCTTGGAGAAACATATGTCCAAACAGCAGCGATGGAGATGAGGTGTGGATTGAGGAGAAAGAGTATTTTAATGGTTTTGTGACTATACATCCTGACAAAGCTATTGGATAATTTTAAGCTTCCTTTCCTTAGCTACAATACTTTTCAAAAAGATGCCCTTCTAGGCATCGAAGTACTCTCAAAAGAGCTAAGAACATAGTATATTTTCTTCAACACATTACGTTTGAATTTAAAGTTTTAGATAAGGCCTGTTCTTAAAGGAACAATAAAGCATTCTATTATGAAGCGTTCTGCTTCATTACCTCTGAACTTTGGTTATTCCTTACTGTCTTTTCCCTCTTTCCTTCCTAAATAATCCCTAGAAAGGTATCCACTGGACTTTTTAATTGGTCCTTTTTTTTATGTTTTCATTTTGAGACTACTGCAATACTTGCTGAACAAAAAGATGCAAGCATGCAGATAGCACATCAGTCAAAAAATACAAATAAATACAAATAACATTTTTTACATGCCAAGAGTCAGAGGAAACTTGAGAATCATATATTTTGTGTGTATATGTGTATTTTGCTCTTCCTTATGCTTATAAAATCGAGACAAGCCCTGTGGACTTTAAGGAATCTGAATGTGCACCGATTTTTTAAGCTTATCCTTTTCCATAAACAGAAGTTTTATTTTAGTACTAGGAGAACCAAACATAAAAAGGTACTTGATCTCTGTAAGGGCAGGACAACAGCTGTTGTCCTGGAGAAACAGCTCACCTAGTATTTTTTCCTAATCTTATTTCAACTGATTTTTTTCTATCTATTGGTCAATGACATTTGATGAACAATAGTTCACCTTAGAATACTCCACAACCTAGTCGTGACAGAGGAGATGCAGTTCAAATTCTTCTCATTCAGAGCCTCCAAGGTTCAACAGAGTGCTATAATTGTAGGACTTCTGGATCAAAAGGAGAACAACTATTTCTTGTCAAGGCCATGACTAGTAGTATACATCTAGCCCTTTTTTTTCTCCTTTGGTGTGCTTTTATTGAAAATAGAAATGAGGCAACAATCTTATTTTAATTTCTTGCTTGTTTGTTTTCTCTCTCTTTAGGCAAGTTGATTCAATTTTTTTCAGATCAAGTGGGTCTTTATCACACTGAAAATTCAGTTATTTCACATATTACTATTTAAGAAAAGTTGTCTAACCTCTGTATCAGGTCTTAATTTAAAAGTTTAGTGTGGTAGAGAATTCACTGTAATAACTTAAGTTTGTCTGACAGGTAGTTTTTCTTTTTGTTGAGTAATGTGTACTCGGTTCCAATTTAAAATAATTTCTTTTCATTTTTCTGCCAGTGGAAGTTGTTTGCCACATTGGAGATCCTTCTATTACTCTGTTTCTGTTCTCAGATGTGTAGCTATGATCTATCACAATAACAACACACAAACTTCCTCTGCTGCCTTTAGGGAGACTTCAAAAGGAATAGCAACTTGTGTATTTCCATCAATGTTGCTGATAGATGGAAAAGAATGTAGAATATATGAAGAAAATACATTTAAATTATATCCTTTCTCAGAAATAGGCAAAATTCAGGAAAAAAAAAGAGAAATAAATATTTCCATTATAAAATTAGTGTCTTTTTTCTTATTTCTGTGCTTAATTTTTCTACTGAAAAAGAAAAAAAAGCTTGTTAAAATGCGCCTCTTTTATTTTCATCGTGCATAGTTTATTCAAGAACTAGAATCATTATCATTTAAAGGGAGTCATTTTAATTACATTTTAATGTAGAGAACATATTTCTACAATATATGACCTTTTCCTGCAATAAAAGTAAAAGAATCATAAAGGAATATCACCAAAGTGTAGATTCCTTTGTCTTTAGTATTTTTGGTTGAACAGATTAGAAAGAAAAGATTCAAGGAAACAAAAGATTCTATCTTTTTGATTGTTAACGTCTACTGAAAAAAATGTTTTTTTTTTTTTTTGTTTTTTTTTTTTTACGCAATAAAAGAATGAAAAGTATGAATGGAAAGAAAGTAGGCTAAAGGATTGATTATCTATAGAGAAGGTAGGAGGAAACAAGGAACTTTACAAGTAATAAAAGAAACCTGACAGAAACAGCCTGAATCAATGAAATCCTTCCTGTTAACATTTTCTTATTTCATAAAAATCTTTAAAGATCCATTGCTGAGAGACTCCAAAATGAAGACTGATTAAGTGTCTGTGCTAGAATACCATGTAACATGTTAAGGAAAACTTATTTCAGTCTCTTCTGTAATTTTCTGATGGACTTAGGTGCTGACTAAATAGGCACATAACTGGGTTTTTAGTTTAATGCATAAGTCATTAACATATGAGGCAGAATAGAAGTTTTTTATTGTTTGTCTGTTTTTTTGCTCTCCGGTGGCTATCCATACAATGTGCAAAAATGTCAATACAAGACATTGTAAACATGCATCTTCCCCTGCCTTCCAAGATACTGAACTAGTGGTTTAGTTGTCAGGATACTGTGAGGACCATGACAACTACCTTTCAATCTCAACCTTAAAGACAGTTTAATTATTTACACAAAGTGTCAGAATAAAAAGCCTTTCTTCCAAGTATGCTAAAGTTAGGGTATTCTCCTAGATGCTGGAAAGTACAATCTTAAATCTCCTCATGCTGAGTTAGATAGCAAACTTCCTTATTTTGTATCCATATATATACTGTCTGGAAAAATGTGAATTTTCACTTTCAACTTCATTGTCTTAGTTTTATTCCAAGTCATTTATTGAAACATTCATTGCTAGGATGAATGGAATGCACCATGTCTCACAAAAAGATTGTTATTTCTTTTATTTAATAATGGAACATTTTGCACAATTTTCACCTTAACTTCTTGATTTTGCCGTCAAAAGAAAATCAGTTTACTTTCATGTAGCATACATATCTGAGTCCCTTTTAGGTATTACCAATATACTTTCTCTGCCACTGATTATAGAAAAAATGCTAAAAGAAAATTCAATACATATTTTATGTCTCAATCAAATAATGAAGGGAGTATTCTGTATTGAAGCTTGAAAGATTTTTTTTTTCCCAAAGTTTCACAATGGAAATTCAGACAAGTTGAAGTGGATGGAAAAAATGAAAACGGAACTAATCATAAGTAAAAGGAATAATAAAATAAATAAATAAATAAAATAAACAGCTATGTTCATAAAAAGTCTGAATGAGCAGTCACTGAAAGCAGCATGGCAATTCAACTTCTGCTGAAACGCTCAGGAAGTGGAAAGATCCAAGCATTAAAAAGCTCCTTCTACCAGCATGTAGCTATTAAGATACACTTATGTGTCAGAATGTTTTATTGATTCCAGTCTTTTTTTCTGTTCTTATTTAGTTATGGTTACAGATGAATCTTTTCCTTTCAGAATTGTAATATATGAATTATACAAGAGAATGACCCCTGTCCATTGAGAAGATGGAAAATGATTCTGTCGTTCAGTTTTTGCCAGTCAGTGCTGTTGTTCCCTTTGATTTTTGTTTTCTCATTAGTGATCTAAAGCAGTGCAAATGTTTTCTGCATTTTTATTGTGTTTAAAAGCAGCACAGGACATGCATAAAAGGACAAAGCAGTGTCACTTTCACAGATACACTTTAGGATGTAATCAAACAGCCAGTTCTGAAGCAACACCTGCACTGAAACCTTGCCCACCTCCTCCGCCTTATTCTTCTCTGGCAGCAGGCCTGACGTGGCCTGCCAGCTCCCTCTGCAAGAGAGGACAGCTGCAAAGAGAAAGAAGGCTCCTCTTCATCAAAACACTCTTTGAAGCTCTTCTGTGGACAAACATTCTTCATTTATTAGCAGCTTAATGTTTTGATAAAAGCTCACTTTGTTAAGTAGATGGCTTTCAAGAACTGCCCACGTAGATATTTCCATGAAGTTTATAAGGACTTTCAGACAACATGGGATTGCTGAAAATATTGCTACAGGCACAGAAATAAAAACAGAGGACATATTCCTCACAGGAAAAGAGGGGAAAAATCAAAGGAAACTTATGTTTAGCAGACTTTACCATTTTCTGAATTATCATAGTCCTTTCTGCATGAAAATCTTGTTATATATAATGCTGAATAGCTTTGCATTTGACTTTTAGTAACTCATTAAAAAGTTTGTCTTAAGATATACTATTATACTATATCTAGAAGAAGCCAAAAATACAACAAAGATTCCAAACATAATCCTATTTAAAATATTGTCATTTACATATCCGAAGGTTAAAAACAAGCAAAAAAAAAAAAAAAAAAAACACAGTATATTTGTAAATCAAAACCAATTAGCTGGTTTAGCAAATAATTCCTCCTAACATAAGCAACAGAAGACTAAAACACAGTATAATGCAAATTCAGGAATATAAAATTTTAGCTGTTGTAAATCCTTAATATCTGTCTTCACAAATATTTAAAGCATGGTGGCTACCATTTTATCATAGTGGATCTGAAAGACTGAAAAAAATATAGGAATGCCACTATACTATGCCGCTATATTGTAAGAGCTAAGTCTTTTGATTTATCATGTTATGAATGAATTCCTAAATTTATGGTGCCCATTCATTTACAACATGTTGATTGATATCAACATGATATTTTACATTAGCCATCCGCAAGGAAAATACTTCTTTGGAGAGCAGAAAGATTGTCTCACACAAATCCAGATTAACGATCTGGATTTCTTTTTAAGTATTTATTTATTTATTTTTAAATTGGAGTACCTTAGAATAACCTGATTAGTATGTAGATATTACAAAACATGTAGAGATTTCATGTTCTCAAGCATTTTAAGATGCTTTCCTTGAAAGACATTCCAGTCTTTGCTTGGAGAAACCTAACAAAGAAATAATCTGTTAAAAATTAATCTTACTCTTAAATACTAAAAATAAACATTTCCAGAATTAATACTTAGTTCTTTCATTTTTTTTTCTCTATGCTGTTATTATTAAAACATCTCTTTAAAATATCAACATTTTGAGTGTAGGAACATTTTAGAAGCTATTGCCTGACACTTCTCCTTTCATATTCCAAGCTGGATAACTGAACAAGATCAGATAACAAAATATATATTTTACCATTGCATAAAATAGAAATTATCTAAGCAGGAATCATATTGAAAACCCAATATAAAAACACAAGAAATACATAACAAAATCTATTTCAGCATTTCAGTTGCAACAGTTAACAATTCAGTGATATTTTTCCTAGCATAAGAATAGAAGTTACCAATCAAAATTGTTATCCATCCATTAAAATAAATAATGGTATTGGATTGAGTATCCACAGTAGCTATTCCACTGTCCCTTACAAAAAAAAAAAAAAAAAAAAAAAAAAATTTTATTTTTTATATATATGATAAAACATGGTCTTCCTAGTACAATCAAACTCAAAGTTAATTGATTCCATCATAAGTAGCGCTAGTGTTTGAGGTCTTAGCATATCCTTCTACATGTTTTCATTCATTGGTATGAATGAAGTTTCAATTTAATAAAAAATGGTTAAACATTTTTTTGAGAAAATGAAAAAAATATATATTAATTTTCTGGAAATATTTTTTATCTTTCGGTTGAATAATATATATATAAAAAAGAAAAAGTAATCTGTTTTCAAGACTACTAGTAGATAAAGTAAGGTTTGTGTTTGCAACTTATAGTGATTGCAACAGAGCTATGAGGTGTAACTTCACTGGAATTCTATAGTTCACTCATTTAAGTTTTCCTATACACTTTCAGGGTCAACCTTGACTGAAACTTGATTATGATACATAAGATGTTTAATCTTGTTATTAAAAAACAAAATCAATTATCACTGTTGCATCCTGGCTTTAGCTTGTATGTAGAAAAGAAGGGAGAGAAGTAGAACAGGCCTGGAAGCCACAAGAAAGTCAAATTGAAGTGTGAAGACTTTCATAAAGACTATATGCTGGTCAAAAAGATTATTTTCCACCTTGACCTTTTAGAAATGCAAGAATTACAAGTTTGTGATCTTCATCCATAGTTGACAGAGTAAGAATATATTCGAAGAATAATGGAAGAAAACCCTTAGCCTAATTGAAAACCAATGAAGCATGAATATTTGTATTTATTGTATTGCAGATGATCTTGGAAATCTTTTGGAAATCACTATTCTTTCTTTCTACATCTAAAGAGATCTAAACATCTCTGTACTTATTTTTCAGGCTTTCTGATATACCACTTAACTTGTATCACTCCAGGAATATTTTGCTCATTATTTTTTCTCTCTTCAAAATCACTACATCTGAAAATATTAAGAACCAGGAAATGGCATAAATGCAACTTGAATTCAACTTTTCAAAATGCTTGTCTGACACAATACTTACATGGGAAAATCTTAAATCAGTGCAAATATGCCTGATTGTAGTGATTCTAAGATTTAATAAATAATATTCACATTAAAAATCTGCAGTAACCTCACTGACTCAGGAAATGGGTTTTGTATATATGAAGTATAAATGTATAATAGCAGAGGGAAAAAAAAAACATTAAAAAATCTTTTTCTGCAGTAATATACCTTGAAAGGTCTTGAAATGTTTGAGGAGTCTTATATAATAATATTTTATTGCAACTGAAGAAAAAAAATATTTTTCATATATTGTCGAAAGAGATGAATATGAAAATAGTAAAACACAGATTTTGATAATGTCACCATATTTGACTTATCTTACAAGAAAAGGTCAGAGTCAAAATATTTTGTAAAATTCAAATGAAGACCCAAAACATATGGGGCAGATAATATATTGCTGACTTAGTTATATTAAAAGGCTAATAGTTGAGAGTGAGAAAACTTGTCTTTGCCTTTGACATGCACAAGAGGTGTTCATCTCACAAATTTCTCTTTTAGGATATGTTAATAACATCAAGGAAATTTTCCTTAAGTTTCATGAAGATGTCTATTTTTTTGTAAACAAATAAACAGAATATTGTTAAAATTTTGTGTATGCATGTGTGTACATTTGTGTCCTCTATATCAGTGCTGTTTTTCTGAAGAAATCTGTTCTTACTCATGACTTCTATCTCTTACCTCAGAAAAATGGGAAGTAGCCATGACTACTTGTTTTCTTATGTTTGTATTCTGGAATGTTGGATATGAATACATCAATCCAGCATTTAAATCTTCCTTTTATAAACCTAGGGCTCAAATACAGAATATATTATTCAACCTGTAGCATTACAATTGGATTAATTGAATTAACTGAAAAAACAATCTCTGACAATAGAAAGAAAGACTTTGGTGGCTATAATCATTAAAATTGTTAAATATATCATAGAATCATAGAATCATAGAATGCCTAAGGTTGGAAGAGACCTCTAGAGGTCATCTAGTCCAACCCCTCTGCACACGCAAGACCACCTAGAGTATGCGGCACAGGACCGCATCCAAGCGGTTTTTGAAGATCTCCAGGAGACTCCACAACCTCTCTGGGCAGCCAGTTCCAATGTTCTGTCACCCTCTCTGTCAAGAATTTTTTCCTTAAGTTCCTGTGGAACTTCTGATGCCTCAGTTTGTGGCCATTTCCTCATGTTCTGTCAGTGGCCACCACTGAAGAGAGGTCAACCCATCCTCCTCATTGCCTCCCTTGAAGTATTTATAGACATTGATTAGATACCCTCTCAGCCTTCTCTTCTCCAGGCTGAACAGGCCCAGCTCCCTCAGCCTCTCCTCAAGGGCAGATGTTCCAGGTCCCTGATCATCCTTGTGGCCCACATTCCTCTTGTAGATCCACATTCCTCTTTACTGTGGGGCCCAGGAATGGACACAGTACTCCAGATGTGGCCTCACCAGGGCTGAGTAGAGGGGTAGGATCACCTCCCTTGACCTGCTGGAGACGCTCCTCTTAATGCATCCCATTGACCTTCTTGGCCATGAGAGCACACTGCTGCCTCATGGTCAACCTGTCGTCCACCATGACGCCTAGATCCTTCTCGGCAGAGCTGCTCTCCAGAATGTCGGTCCCCAGCCTGTACTGGTGTCTAGGGTTATTTCTCCCCAGGTGCAGGACCGTGCACTTGGTCTTGTTGAATATATATATATTTAATTTAAACAAAGGAAAGAATAGTTTTGTTTTTAGCTTTAAGTTAATAATCCTGATAAAAAAATGAACTCTTTCTTGGGGGATCTCTTAGGTTTACAAATTGCTATAATGAACTAGAATTCTGACATAGTATCAATGCATGTTAAAGGAATAAAATCTCAAAGGAAATTATATTTTATCTTCTTAAAAGAATAACAAAGAAACAATAATATAAAATAGTTGCCATATGATGTGCAATGGATAAAATTAGCTCTTGTGTATTGTGCTTACAAGAACTTTATCAGTCGTTTAAAATTGCACCTAAACCTTAACACAGCAGGTTTTAAGGAATATGCAGATTTTTTTTCTTGAAATATTCTTGGAATTTTCTTGGAAATATATTCTTTGGAATAAATTTCTTGAAAATTATTCCAATTCATTGAAATTTATTCCAAAATCAAAACCCAGCTAGTATTTTACTTTTGTAAAAAAGTACTTTTATGTGTATTTCAACTTTCAAGAAAGGTTCTGTCATCTCAGCAATCATGTTCCAGGGCCTGTTCCCTCAGTGGAGGTCTTCCTGCGAGTAGGAGCAGGATTCAGCTGCCCAGATTTTTCATGTAAAGTATCCAACACAGGACCAGATGTCTCATATTGAATCATGTGTAGGAAATATAGGCAGCTACCCAGCTCATCCTAAATATCTGTATTGATCAGCTATACAGATTTTCATTTAGTAGCTACACTGATTGAAATTACAGGAATTTTCATCCTTAACAGCCACATATACAGATAAATTGATGATGACTATAGGTGTCAAAAAGTGGAGATAACTCTGTGAGATGGAAACTCAAACGAACCTAAATAATTTTAAAACCAGTCTAAACTTAAAAGGCCTTAAAAGTAGTTTTTTTTATTATTATTTTGTTTTGTTTTGTTTTAAGTCAATTTATCATTCCTTTGCAATCTGTGGGGAAGAAATATCATTATCTGGCTATATTCAGTTTAGAATGATTTTTGACTTTGCAAGGCTTAACCCTAGCATTTAGAGGACCCAAACTAGAGAATCAGAGAATCACAGAACGGTCAAAGCTAAGTTTTGGAAGGACGTCTGGAGATCATCTAGTCGAATCCCATTGCTCAAGAAAGTTCACCTACAGTGTATTACAGGTCTAGACAGCATTTGATTATCTCTAAGTATTAAGTCTAAGGACTCAACAAACTCTCTGGACAACCTGTTCTAATGCTCTATGGCATTTACAGTAAAGAAGCTTTTCCTCATTTTTACATGGAACTTCCTATGTCTCACTTTGTGCCCATTGTCTCTCATCCTATCATTGGACACAATTGAAAATAGTCTGGTCCCTTCCTCTCAACACAGAATCACAGAATGGTTAACGTTGGAATGGACTTCTAGAGATCATCTAGTCCAACTCCCCTAATCCAGCAGAGACACCTAGAGCACATGGCACAGCGTGGTGTTCAGGTGGGTTTTAAAGATCTCCAGAGAAGGAGACTCCACCACCTCTCTGGGTAGCCTGTTTCACCCTAAACTCTCTAAACTCTAACATTCTCCCTTCAGATACTTATACTTTTTGATAAGATACCCCTTCAGTCTTCTCCAGGTTGACCAAACTCATCTTTTATAGCCTTTCCACACAGGAGAGCTGCTGTAATCCTTTAATCATCCTAGTAGCCGTTAGCTGGACTTGCTCCAGTAGCTCCACGTCTCTCATTTGTTGGGAAGCCCAAAACTGGGCACCACACTTTACATGTGGCCTCAGGAGGGCTGAATGTAACAGGAGGATCACTTCCCTCCACGTACTGGCAATACTCTTCTTAAGACAGCCCAGAATACTACTGGTCTTCTTGGTCATAAGACCAAGACATTGCTGGCTAATGGTCAATTTGTTGTCTGCCAGAACCAATACGTCCTTCTCTGTAGAGCTGATTTCTGGCAGATCAGTCTTCAGCCTGTACTTGGGCATGAATTTTTCTTCCTTAGGTGTCAACTCTGCATTTCTCTTTTGTTGTATCGTTCACTTCTCTCAATATTTTAAAGAAAGAACTGATACTGTATATGTGAGTTATCTATAATACTTGTGAACTAGGAAAACATTCTGCCTAAAAACATGAAAATAATTTTAAGGATGGTACTAGAAGACAAAATTTCACTTCCTCAATCAGCAGTCCAGTTGTTTGCTTAGTTTCTGATTCCAGAAATATATGGCACAGCTATCCTCTTTTTGATTACACTTAGACAGATTAGTCTAAGCCTTGAGGCATGAGGTTTTCTAGCACTTAATGTAGTAATTATCACCACTGTAGATATTCTGGATACTTATATAAATTCTAATCCCTTTTAAAATTTCATTAAATTCTTATTCTTACCAAATTCCTATGGGATTGGATTTAACGGTGCAACTGCATTAATAAAACATGAATTTATTTCTAGTAGTTTTGAACTGCCTACCTTGAAACTTCTCTTATAATTGCGTTGAAAGAGAACGAAAAGAGATCCTCCATGTTTTGCCCAGCTCCTGTATCTCCTTTCTGATGAGAAAGACTTCTGGTGAGAAATTTTTCACAAATATTTCTTCCGACCTGTCACTGTAGAGATGCAGCAAAAATGCTTTCCCATCTGTCCAGCTTACTGGTTGTGGAACACAGCTAAAGCAGAAATGGGAGGCAACAGGGGTCCCTTCCCAACCCATGGTCTCTACCTCCTACGCTCAGTAAAAGACCAGCAAATTTCTGATTACAGATAGAGCTAACCAAATAGTCCTCCTTGGGCAGTGCCTGAAACTACCAATAATAGAGCCAGCAGAAGGGACAGAGAAAAATGTTGTCATGCTTCCCATTCCTCCTGTAATGCTTTGATAGGAAAAAGTTTGCCTGTTCTCCAGGGACTGCTCATCACTGCCTTGTTTTTCCTACCAGATAGCTGCAATATTATCTTTGGCACACTTGTGGTGTGGTACGTACACCAGGTGGCCACAGTGCATATATACATATATACATGTATATATGTGTATATATACATTATTCATAATCTTATATATAGTATATATTATATTATATATTATGTATTATATATTCATATATATTTTATTCATACAAATCATTAATAATGTGTTTAATCATTAATAGTGTGTTTTGTTTACATTATATTTATCGCCTTAAATTGTTCTTTAGGCTTGTTTTGTTGTATTTCTTTCCTTTGTTATTAAAAAAGTGTTGAATTATTACTTACTGACTGCAGTCACTAAGATCTGATAACTGTCTAGCAGCAGCAAAAAAAAAATGCTATAGTGACTGTAAATTAATAAGAAATCTAAAAAGTCAGTGCAGCAGTAAAACATGCCTAATATCAAACTCTTTAAGAAAACAGTTTATGAATAATCATCTAATAGTGACAAAAAGGTTAATGTGGCTTGAAAGGTTAAACTAGATTATAAAAAAAAAAAAAATGGAAAAGAGAGGTTTTTTACCACATTCATCTCCTGAAAATATAACAGAATAGACTATATTGAAAGGCTATAGAAAAGTTTTCTTCACTCTATTTCATTAGAAAACAACGGATTTGAGTTCCGTCTTCCTTATTCTAATATAAATCAGAAGAAACTGCACAGAGTCTATGGAACTCCTCCAGGGTTAAATCAGGAACTCAGTAATTATAGTCATGATGTTAATGGTAAAAAAGAACTGTCATAGTGGAGAAAAAAAATATCCAAGGAAATAATGGAATATGAATTTGGAATTGTAGAGAGGAGTTTTACATGTAAGCTGTGGAAACTGTATAGAATTTGAAGCCATAGTCCCATTCCCTGCTCATTTCTTTCATTATTTAGGAAACTCAAGTCTTTTTTTTTTCATGAAATTATTTCTTTTCTATAGAGATTACTATTCACATATCAGGATATTATCTGGAAAGTTGAAAATAAAAGAGAAATTTAAAAATGACTTCTGTCAGATGATATGCACTCTCTCCATCAAGCTCCTGAACCCTTGGGTTATCAGCATAACATGGGGATAGGGGTGGGGTGACCACAAGAACAGAACCACATCCCTTCAGTGATATATCATCTTTTATTTATTTAGCAGAGTGAGCATAGCAGGTCAATAGTTATTTCTCTTCAAAGACTGTTGCTCTTCTAACACCCACAATTATGCACATCTAAACACTGAAAGGGAATAGGAAGATGAATTAATATTTCAGAAAAAAAAACACATTCTAATTTCTGACTTTTTCTATATTATATCATATAGAGCAGAATTAAAATATCAGTTGAAAATTCTTCAGCTATTCTGCAGATATAATTATGCTACTCTTTTGTGATACTTTAATAAATGCTCCAGAATATGGGCAAAAAAAAGCACATGAGGCTACTTAAATGAAGGAAGGGAAGAAACTGTCAAGAATATGATTTGTTTTCTGTAAGAAAATCTTAATAATTTAAAATATACATCAAAGACTCAGTTAATACAGAGGTATCAGCAAGTGCTCCAGGAAAACTAGAATAAAATATGCAATTAGGTATGTTGCAGTGATAAAAACTGAAAGCTGAAGTCACAGAAAGTCTGTCTCAGAAACAAGTGATAAGTCCAAGCAAGCAATGTACTTTGTCTCATTTGTTTTGCTAATCTCAGTCATATCAAAGTATTTCAAAATTCTATCTCCCAAGTCATGACAGTCTGATTAAATGACATGAAATTGGGCACTCATATAAGAATTCTTTTAATTTAAAGAATGGGGAAATGACCTATCTGATAAATTACTTTCTTGCGAGATCAAAAAGATATTAAAACCAAGCTGGGAGAATCTGTCACAGAACAGAACTCTAAAGAATGCCAGCCCTCCTGATGCTCTGAAACTTTTATAAACCTGGATGGTAATGTCACTTATTTTTTGGCACAATCATTGTCATCTTATAAGAGGTCTTGCTTCAAAGGTATCTTTATCATTAGAGGGAACAGAAAGAAAACTTTGTGTCTTCTCTACTATTACAAAGATATATGAGGAACGAATAACGTGGATCACAAAATTTCATTTTATTCAGCATTATTTTGCTGGTTCTGCTGAGAAGGTATTATTCAGAGAAATTCCTAGGAAGCTACATGAAACAGAATTAAAATATATGTTATTATATCAAGACTTTTGAAAGTTCGAGGACCTAACTACTACTATTAAAATGCAGGAATATTTATTAGTAGCTGAATACTTTGTTCATCACACTAGACTGACTGCTTTAAATATTACTTATTAAGCTGATGGAGGTCTTTGCAGAATATGTTTCGTATAAGCCTCAGACCATGTAAGGAATTAAACAAAATGTATATGGTACATGAGAAAGTTGATTTTCCTTTCCTTTTGACAAGCTTTGAAGCAGTAAAGTTGGTGGTGCCACAGATGTTCACAATCATATTATAGCTTAACTTGCTTTATCTGATCTCACTTTGAATCAATGAGTTGCATTTACTTAGTTTGTTTGTCAACCTTAGGAGATAAATTTATCTAGACCTCAACTTCAGCAAAGTATTTCTCTGTGTAGTGTAGGACTCATTTTACCACGCTTTAGCTTGTCCAGAATTTAAGTAACTGCTGTTATCACCTGGACTTTTTCTTCTGTTCATAAAAGGTGATTCATCCAATATGTTTATATTGGACATCAGTTTTAGAAGCGATGAGTGATCCCCTGCTTGCACCTATCTTTTCCCACTGAGTACAGATGACCGCTTAGACCAAAAGCACAATTTACTTAAAAGAATAGACCTAAATGGATATTTGGGGGAAAGGAAGGAACACAGAAATAAACTCTTGCTGAAGTATCACGTACTGTTATTTTGATGCATAATCTGTATGTATATCTTTGATGATACTAGTGAGTATACCTATTCAAGTGTGCAATGCAGTTCACTGTTTTTTCACTATCTGAACACCCATCCTCAAATTCTGCAATAGCAGCATATGATTCCAAGCAGGCACAGCATATTGAATTATTCTTACCCTTGTTAGAGTTTCCATTCAGCCCCTCTTAATTAGATGGGGAGTGACCTTTTTTGTTTATTTTATTATCATTAAAAAACTGCACATATTTATAAATAATGACTTCATCAAATGCAGTCTTGGTACAATGATGATTAAATGCATTCTTGGGAAAGCTAATGAATTCTGCTTAGCTAGTATTGCACCTAGCACCTATCTGGTACCTTAAACTTATCTTAGTAGCTGAAAATCCTATTCCTGGGAAATGCAGAGACATAACAGTTTCAACATATGTAAGATTAGTCCTGCCTGCTTCTTCAGAGGACTGAATTCAGAATTATCGGTAGTCATCTAAGACAGACAAAACTAACCAAGGCCTTCCTAATGCAGTTAAAACTTCCTTGGAAAGCTCAGCTGGTAAATTACCCTTAACTCCATCATTATTAATATACGTAAGTCTTGAAGTCAGAGCGTTTACCCAGGATTTATATATTCATGTCCTTCTCTGTTGAAAGAGATTTTACTCCATGTTTTTCAGTATTAAATTTTATGCATTAGGCTATACTCTGATCTGAAATGCAAAGGTCTTGTTAGCTCCCATGTTGTACTACTATTGTCTAAAAATTGCCAGATTTATTGGACTACTGATATGGAAAGGGATAGAAAGTTGGTATGATTATTTCAAGATATGTGTCTAGGTTCCTTATATAGGGATGCATGTTCTAGTTCACAGTTACAGATTTGCAACAATATTTTAATAAGTGAGTATCCCCTCCTCCTACTGCCTGTAAGTTTCACTATAGTTGTGTAAATATTTCTGCAGGAGCTCTAGTGGACTTCTGAGTACCAATAGTGTTCTAAGCACTAATGATCAGCAACTTGTTTTCTATACCATCCATCAGCAGGCATCTGTGGAGTCAACATATGATAGAAATAAAAATGTTTATTATCAATAAAAACTGACCATCACAAATATATTTGCATTCTACAAGGATAGAGGAAAGACAAATCAAAATAATCTGAAAAGTAGTATGAAAGATGAAACATAATATGTAATAAAATAATTTATATGTTTTTATAGTCTCTAGTGAAAAAGAGAAAAGAATCTATCTCTTAGTTTTTTTGTTTTTTTTTTTTTGAGGAAGGGGAGAAATTTTCTTGAATTGGTCAACATTAGGATATTTAACTTTTTAGTTGGAAGTCCAAGAATTATCATTTCAAATTTGGTAAAAGAATTAGACTCAAAAATATAAACAGAAGATTTTTGAAATTCATATATATGGAGCTAGACATGTCTGAAGTGTTCCTTCAAGTTGTGCATGACATTTTCTTGTTTACTAATGTGTAAAGGATAAAGACTTACATGGTTATTTGAATGAGTTTCAGTAAATATTTTATCTCAAACATCAATTGTTCATGATATATCCTTTTAGTTCCTGAATCTATAGCCTTTGTAATCATATTTCTTTTAATGGCTAGCTGAACAGAATGTGCAGCCATCTAAATAAAATCACTTTTGCTCTATGCACTTAGCTGTTTCACATTATGATTCAGATGAGATCAGTCAGCTTAACTGAAAGTCTGATTCATGGTTCAACAGGTCAATAGACTAGGCAGTTGTATTTTTCTACAAACTAGAGGAAAAAGTAATTATACTCTAAGAAATACTTATGTAAACCTCCACTAGAAGAAGAGAATACTTAGGTATTGCTATATTTTAGATAAAACACAGTATTTTTTACCCAGGGCTTCTACTCATAAAAATTTATGCATACCTATCATTCTTGGGTCTGTCTGCAGGACAAATTTATAAAAATGAATTGTCAGTTGTATTTTAAAATATGTAGAAAATGCAAACTATAGGCTAAATACACATACACATATGCATACACAAAAATATATCAGTATAGTTTTAGGCTTAAATATGTACAAGTATTTATGTCATATATACATTATATCTTCTATGTATACATATCTTATGTATAGATTTTTACTTCATGTATATGTTTGATATATGTAGATTACATTACCCCTGCACAACTACAAAAAATAATGAGTTTCTTGCAAATTATGTTTTCTGAGCACTACTGTTGTCCTAGAATGTCCTTGAAAACAGATCAAGGGACTTTCCATTTAAGATACAAAATAAAAGATAAAAGGATATTCAAAAGAAAAGCCAAACCTTTTCAGAAAAAAAATATTCTAAGTTTTTGCAAGGAAATCAGATTCTGAATAAAATAAGGATGAATCAGTACAGATCTCGTAAAATAACATAAATAGCTCAGGAAGGGATGAAAAGCTTACCCTTTATTCTGACATCATAAGGATTGGATTGGAAAATTCAGTCTGAATGCTACTTGCACTTCTAGCAATCTCAACACTCTTTTGCTTTTTTTTTTTCACCAAAATGCTCAGAAAGAGAGGAGGGAGAGGAGAATAAATTATTTGGAAGCAGTCATTTCTCATCTGTGCCTGTATAGTCAAAGTATAAAATTTAACAGCATAACCAGTGAAATTACTGTTAATACAGATATTTTCAAAGCTTGACAGCAAATAAGCAAGCACAATAAGTAAGGACAGAATTTTATCTGAGGCACACATCTTGAAAGAAGTGAAAATTTCTTCAGTCTAAACTTCCTAAAGAGCACAGCCTTGAGGAGGTAGAAACAGAAAGAGAAGTACTATATACCCTTTCATTCCTTAACACTTCTTTGGACTCAGAAGGCACTCCAAATGAGCTTAACAAAGAGAAACCACAGGCAGATGGTTGTGATATTACCAAGGGATAAAAGAAAGCACAAAAGAGAGTCGCAGGAATGAAGCAAACTAACTCTAGTCTTCTGTGGTCTGGTAAATAATTTATAATACTAAGTCCAAAAGATTCATATTTTATATTTGTCTCAGTAGTCTAGCATCGTTCATCTAAAATAGAAAAAAGAGTTTGATACGCATCGAAATTTCCAACGCTTTTCACTTAATCACAAGGAGGAAACCGTACAAAATAAACAAAAATATCTCATTTTAGAAAGCTACCTCTATGACAAGTACTCATGTTTCATTCTGCAAGTTAATCACTGTTTTATGCTGTGGAGGAGGTTTTGCTAGCACAGTTTGGTGGGAAATAGTCATTCTGTGACATCCAAAGTACAACATACAAAATAACTCATTTTGTATATTTCAAAAAGAACAATACTAGAAAGGTAATGCTGCATCACTATAATGGCAACAAATGATTAAGCACTTACATAAAAAAAAAAAAAGAAATCGGACTAAGTAAGAGAACAAGTAGAAAAAAAATAAAAAAGAAATGTGAAGAAAGGTGAAAGATAAATGAAGGGTAGATGAAAGGTAAAAATTAAAGGGGTATGAGAATACATGTTTCCTTTCCTAAGACACTATTAAGATGTAAAAACAGGCTTAGGGAAGAGAAAAGTAGTAGTAGATGCAGAAGAATGACGTATGTCTTATTAATAACTCTTGACAAAAAATTTCTTCAAACCTCAGAATTCACATTACTAATTTTATAGTAAAATGTAACAAGTATGTTGCACTAATTCCCAAATCCAGAATTATCAGATCAGGAAAGACTTAGAATTAAGGTGCAATTTAAGTTCAAGTGCATTCAGAGTGAGCAGGATTCATTTTCTCACTTATTTTTCAGAGATGATCTTAACTTCCTAGTGCAGTAACAAGGTGTAAAAAGTAATAAAAAGTCTTTAGCACTAACATCAACATGATGCTTTGAAAAAAAATGCATATATTTTTAATTCTCTTTTTGTGATGCACTAATATTTTATGGTAAAATTCTTGTTAGTGACTATGGAGAGATAGTAATGTAATGTTCAAAACAAGATGTTCTTTTCTTCTTTATGGTTCCCTTTTCATGGGATGTACAGGCTATGGATAGAGTCGTCCTGCCTATGTGTTTCTTCATGAAACTTTTGAAACAATGAATAAAACTAGAAGCTGATGGAAACCCTACTCTACCTTTGATGTTAAGTCCTTATTAGTTACAGAAAAACAGAATTGCCTCTTTTTTTTCAATCTGCATGCTCTCCTAAATCGTTTCCTAAACAGTGGCAACAGCAGGTGGAAGGCACATAAAACCAAAGGGAATTATCTAAGTGGAATTTCCTGATGGCAATTTTAATCCAATTTTCTATTTCTCGTTAGTTCAAAGAAATATTCTAGAATCTAATCTAATTAGAGAATCTGACCCTGTTTGTTCTGCATTGTGCTGATTCATGCATATTCTTACACAAAATAATCTTCCCCTAATGAGAAATCCTACAAAATGTGTCAGATTATAATGAGATCCATTCTCTGATGTTAGATCTTGAATCATCTTTTTAATATTTTTAATGTATTTTGTCATTTCCCTGCTGATGAAGCATATCTTCTTCATATCTACTTACTTTCAGACCTGAATTTCAAAAGCTGATAGTGCAGCAGTATCTCTGTCACCTTCTGTGACAGAAATTATAAGGAGGCAAACCTATCCTTCACTGGATTTCAGAGCCCAAAGGAAGATTTCTGTAAAACACGTAGGAGACAGAAATAATTCAGGTATCTAAAAAAGCAAGCAATGTAGCAAATTGTGAGGAATGGAGTAGAACAATGTCAAGAACAGTATTAAAATATCATATTTATTTTTCTTCAGCTATCTGTCTATTTTTTATCTATCTCTAGAACTACAAAAATCATATTTTCATAAGGCTTTTCCCTCCCCTCTACCCCCGAAAAGTCTATATCCTTCTCCCTCTTAGCTCTTATCTGATATAATTGTTTTAACTCCATCTACCACAGCCGTCTACGTCTTATGTTCTATGAGAATTTTTATTAAAAACAGACTTAAAATACTTAAATTTGCACATATCCTTATGTTAAATACATCTTCACTTAAAGAAATGGATCATTTCACAGAATCACAGAGTGGCTGAGGTTGGAAGGGGCCTCTAGAGATCAGCTAGTCCAACCCTCCCGCTCCAGTAGGGTCACCTAGAGCACGTGGCACAGGGTCGCATCCGGGCAGGTCTGGAAGATCTCAGCAAATGGAGAGTCCTCTCTAGGCCTGTTTATCCAAAAAAACGCTAAGTAAAGATTTCTATAAAATCTCTTTTATTTTCTTTTTAAGATAAGAACAGGAGAGAAAAAATAAGACTGAATTTCTAGCAATTGTTCATATTATTGTGTGTTTATAATATATACTATATTACAATAAATGCACAAAATGCTAGTACCTTATGCATTTGCATTATCTGAAAGTAAAATATTCTACTTATAGCAGAAAATTGGTCATGGCCCTATTTAAAGTAGTGTATGTGAAGAATATGTCTTTGGTCAGACATTCCTTAGTTCCATTGCAAAGCAAGCTAGTTTTCTTCGTGAATATAACTAGATTGTTTAACAAGCAAAAATCTCAGGCATAATAATGTTGTTTTCTCAAGTAACTAGCTGCAACTCCCTTAACAGAGTGCATGGTATCAATGTACAATGCTAGAAACTCGTTACGTTCTTATTGTCATTTTGGAAGGAAGCACAGAGTTTGTTAAGACTAAATGCTAAAAGCATATCCATTAGGAAAAAAAAAATCTTCTTGAGAGGTATGAAAAGCAGTTTTGTGAAATGAAAGAACAAAAGTTGGATCCATGGGGATGCAGCACTCTCAATGCAAAAGAGTGCTTGATATGAATCACTCATGTCTGGTCAGGGTCAACTGAGAAATCTCGCAGCAGTATGACATATTGCTGGGTTGTGCCCACTAGAGATGGTATGAGAAAAACATGTAGAGAAAACACACTTCAAAATAAAAACAGAGAATCTCAGAAGAATGCTTCAATGGACTACTTATATGCTTTAATGCATGCTGAAGGCTGCTGTTAAATAATGACCTTTCCAAATCTGTCCATAAGCAGAAGCTGAATAAACCTAAGTTTATGAATAGGAAATAACTTGGCAATATTGTAATATTGGCTAGCCACTTACATGAAGGAAGAAAATATTTAATGAATTCAACTTCATATGTTCCAAAGGAAACAAAACCATACCTCTTGTGTCTTAGACGTTACCAGACTAGCAGGAAGTTGGATATTTTTGCTAAACCCTAACATTGTTGCTTTGTCAAGTGGGTTAGATCACACCTTGAAACTTCTATTTAGTCTCAGTCCTAAAAGCTTTCTGTGACATTAGATGTGAATTCAGAGTTAAGAAGAGAAGAGTACAGGCAAGCACCCCGCAGATCAGATTGGTAAGGTAACGGAATTACATATAGGAATGAATTGGTCATTCCTATAGGAAGTTTTGTACATTTCAGACAAAGTGTTTTAAGAGCAATGCAAAATCTTGAAAGGGAAAGAAGAAAACAAAACCTGGATTTTTTTATCTGTTCTCATAACCCTAAAACATAAGGAGTAGACAAGCCTTTCTTTTTAATAAGGAGCTGATCATCTGTTATTTTTCTCCCAGAGGAGAGAAGAAAAGAAACTGGATTATCTTCCTTAGAGGAAATCTATCTCTTTTTCTTTGGAGGAAATCTTTACTCACAGAATCAATTAAGGAATAGGCCTTACGTTAAGCCTTCCAATTAAAACTAATATGGGACATCAACAGAGACAGTGCTTCTGTTAGTTTCTGCGTTTGTTGGAATTTTCCCCTTTTTGATTGAAGGTTAAATCACCCAAGCATGAATCCTAAAACAGAGAATAAGAGAATTTGTTCCAAGACATGTCTTTTGTTGCTGACATATATTATATATCTTATACTGTGTCTTTAAAAGATACTGAGTGACTCATAAATTTCCTACAGGGAAAGTTTGCCCTCATCTTCAAAGACACATCTCTGTGTAGTACAGTAAATCCCTTTGGTAGAATGAACTGCTGAATTTTATCATTTGACTTTCTCTGGTAAAATGACCAATTCTGTTTAGCTATTCTACTTCAGAAAAGATGACATACTTAACTGGCAAATTATATTAATTTATTTCTCATAAAACAAGTATGCAAAATTGACTTGAGGTTGTTTAAAATGCACAACAAAAACAAACCAAAAGCAGTGGTTTCCTAGAATTTTAATTTAGATAATGTAGGACTAATGGTCTTACGTACAACTTGGTTCCAAGTGGTGAGAAATCCACATTGTCTAAACACTTATCCTTTCTGATCCCTTTTTTAAATATTCCACAAAAGAGCTTCCTGAGTTCTTACTGCAGCCAGTAAATAGTAAATTTCCAGTAAAATATTTGAGTTTAGAGAATAAAAATTAAAGATCTATCTATTCTGGCAATCACTGCCCAAGGTTGTTTTCATGTGGAGCTTTCTTTTGACAGAATGGCTCTAATTAGTTCTCTTCAGTATATATACATATAAGACTTGTTTATGAAGATGCTTAGGAAAAATAGGCTTTCTCAGACTTCCTTTGGGAGTAAATATTCTACACAGTCTTCTTTTAGTTTATTTTGTAAATAGAAATAGTAGTGAAATCAGTTTCCAAAGGAGTTTAAAGCAAAAATAAAGAAAATATAAACTATTATGGTGATTGGAATTTGAGATGAACTAGATGGTCTACTAAAATTTAGTGCTTTAGTTCTGCTATTCTACTTCCCCTTTATGAGGAAGGTCTGTCTGTAAGGGACAGAGATATAAAATCATCATTCTATAGCTTCTTGCCTGTAAAAACCTAAAGTGTGAATTATTCCAAAATGCCTGGCAGTTCAAATTTTGGTACACAAAAATGATGAGGTAGCTTATCTGAAACCCCATGGAAGTAGGCAATGTATAATCATTTTTTATCCAATTGTCTAGCTCTCCAGCTTTAAGAAATATAGTGACATCCCTGATGTTATTCTTAGATCAAAGTATATTTAAAAAAAGGCTACCAATATCTCAGCATATGAAAAAGATATACATGGAATATATGAAAACAAAATACTTTTGCTGGCTAGCCCATATCCCTTAAGTGTTAGAAATTAGATAATCTTAAACTGAATTTAGATTCCTCATCAACCTGAAAAATGTAATAAAGCCTGCCTTAAGGAAGTAAATCTGTTAGATGCCACATTTCATGAAGCTGAAGGAAGAAGCTTACTTTAGTAACGGTCAGGAAAATAAGATATACCCCTAAAAATGGCTTTTTTTCTTGCAATATACAAGACTTCAACTGCTTTATTTCTTCAGGAACTGACTTCACAATTAAAAAACGCAAGAACTTGAAGGTCATTTTATCATGTGGTTAATATTTAACTTACAAGAGATTTATTTATTTATTTTTATCAAATGTTCACCTTATTTTACATTAACAGACATGACAAAACATGTTTCTCTTCTTGACAATTGCCTTCTTGGTAGAGTCTTCTTGGTACAAATAATTTATTAGTATAAATTCCCTACAAAATAACATAACAATAAATTTTTCTGATTTATAAAATCATATTTTTTTTCTGCGTAGCAATTTATGATGGCAAGTATTCAGGAAAGAGATGTATTTGTTGTTTTTCCCTACTGTATGCAATCATAAATTTATTTTTTCCTTAAAATGTCAGTCCCAGATTTCTTTTCAACCAGTGACCAGAACTATGATCAAATATAATAAAGCATTATTAGATTTAGCATCAAATATAGAGATTTGACACAATTGATCCTGTATTCTGTTAACCTTACTCTAATGTTATACTATCACATTTACTCTCCATCCTGCCTTCTCCAAATCAAATAATGCAAGGCTTTCCATCATTTTATTGAATAAATCTCTTTACCTCCTCTTCCTCACCAGTGGAAATTAGATTTATTACCTACCTTTTTTTTTTTTCAGTTCTGAAATATCACTTTAAAATATTAGATGCAGCATTTAAAGTATGGATGAATTACTGACACAGAGTATTTCATTCTAACATTTTCCATAACACTATGATATGTGTCCCTTTTTTAACAGTGTCAACATGCTATTCTCTTTTTCAAACACTTTTGCTCACTGAATAGGCTTTTTTGAATTGACTATTGTGTCTCCATTTTCTCTGAGGAGGATACAATCCTATCATTATATCTGAATGGCTGAATTTGTTAGTTCTAATAGGCATAAACTGCTGACCCTTTCAGTACAGAGCGATAAATTGACTTTTTCATTTAATCTTTACATTTTTTGCCAACAGTGTCTCTAAGTACCAGAAATAGGTGCATAAGTTTAATGGCTAGTCATACTTACGCTTAAACTCTCATGTTAATGTCTGTCTTCTGCTAAACAAAATAATATACTGACACTTTTATCATGAACCCTTGGTTTTGGCTTTCGTTTTCAAATCTCAACCACAGAGGTAGGTTTTTTGAGTGACAGAGCGCTGGAACAGGTTACTCAGAGAGATTTCAGTTTCCACTCTTGGGAGATATTTAAAAACCTTCTGGATGCAACACTGTAAAATCTGTTTGAGCTTACCCAGTTTAACTAGAGGAGTTGGACTAGATGGTCTCCTAAGGTCTCTTCTAAATCAACAGTCATTAAGTTGTTAAATAAGTATAGGAACAGATATAGATAAACACATTTAGACAAAGATCATGCTATAGCTTAGACAAAGAAATTAAACTGATTTGTTTTGTTTTGTTTGTAATGTTTTGGTTTTATGTTAGATTTTTTTATCAGTGGTTTTATATTCCTATGCATATACTCATTTAGGAATTTATTACACATGAATACATGATTACATACATTACATATGAACAGTAAGTTCATATATTAAGAGATTTTTCATTGAAATTATCATTGCTTTAAAAAAAAATCCATTGTACCATGATTATTTTTACTTGAGAGCAAAAATGTAGCTTCAATCTGCATTACTTCCTAAGTACATCAATATGTAGAATCCAGAAAAAATAAAACATTGTTCGAAAGTCTTCCATGCTCCTGCCAGATGTTCCTGTGTGTTCTTGCTTCCCTACTAAGTAAAATTGATATTATTATGGAATATATCCCTAAAAGTAGAATATATTATTTCTTTTCTCTTTCTCCTTTTCCCCTCTCTCCTGTCCCTCCCTCTTATATTCCTTTTTTTTTAATTAACATTAATGCAAGCCCTAGTTTTTAAATGTCATTATATTTGCCTGACCATCTCAGCCTTCTGAGACTCCCTTTCAAACATTTTTATGTTGGTTTTAGTGTTTTTTTTTGTTTTTTTTTTTTTTGTCTGTGTGTGACTTTTTTATTTTATTTTGTTCTGTTTTTGTTTTTTAATATTTGTTTATGCACGTCTCCTCAACATGACCAATTCAATCTCTATATGAAATCCGTTTAAATACCTTCTATAAGACTAAAACTTGTTCTGTCTGCTTAATCATACCTCAGCACCTTATGTTCCTCCAAAATGCAAGTGATGTTTGCAGTTCCCAACAAGTCTATATAGGAGAGCAGCTTTGGTTGGTGCTTCTGAGAGAAATTATTTATCATCTCATTTTTTTTTAACAGAACACCAAAACAAAACACATAATTTGTTTTACTTTCAATATGATCCTTGGTTGGCACCTTCTGTGCTATCAATTAGACTGATTAGGGCTCTTAGCCTGCTCCTGTGTACTGACAAGAGAACAGAGATAGTGCATATGGAATTGGCTAACATACTTGATATTGCACCTACAATTTCTTGAAACATCAAAGCATAAAAAGTGATTAAGACTTTGTGCACACTTCTTTTTAATTCACTCTACATGTCTCTTCTTCATAGAAATATTGATAACCTCCTGGAATCTGCATTAATTTACTCTTCTCTATGTGACTTTTCTGGTCAAAAACAGCTAAGTGCCAAGGTAGCAGAAATAATTCCAGGTTTCAATGCCATACTGTCAATATATATAACAGACTTGACATTTTTATCATTGTTACAAGTACGGAACATGACTTTTTTTTATGTCAATGTTTAGACCACAAAATAGATCCTTGCACACTCTAAAATGAAGTGTTATAAGAAGGATCAATCCCTGTGCAAATTCTATTAACACAGTGTCATGTCTCTGTCGTCATGCCACTCAACTCGCAGTATGTATTCTATTATTTATCCATATATAGTATACTATAAGAGTATCCACACCTCAGTTAGGACTGAATTTGTTATACATGTTAAAATTATTTGCCCGCAGAATGTCCTTGTATGAGCTGGAACTCTTAACAGGTTGTTTGCAGATATCTATATTTTAATAACAATAATATTTATAGTACTAAGGACAAGAAAATATCATGTGGAAAACATTATCTAGATAGTGAATCAAGAATCTTTAAAGCCATATCAAAGAATGAAAGGATTTATTTTTGTGTTGATTAGAAGCAACTGCAGATGATAAGATGGATAAATCAACTATGTCAGACGTTAAAATTTTGTCTGAAAGGAGTGATAAGTTGCCTAATTATTTTAGATTTTTATAAAAGTTGAGCAGGCAAAGGATACTCTTAAGGCAGATAAGGAAGAATTTTGTATTTGACAAGAATTCAAGCTAAAAGTGCTAACAGATCAATTTTATTTCTTAGCTTTAAGATTGGATAATATTGTTCCTGAAGTCACTAACAAAGTGATAACAGTCAAGAACACATTCAAAAAGAAGAGTCAAAGGAAAGTGAAAATGTCTTCAAAATTTCAGAAAGTGTATTCAGCAATTTTGAGATATTTAGACAAACTTATTCATATTTGTTGTTAGTGTTTTCCTCCAGATTCTTATTTAGAGGTAACTGACTTACTTTTGGAGAGAATCCCAAAGATTCACTTACTGTAACATGAACATCTAAAATAGGTAAGAGAATCTAGCAAATTATATTATAAAAATTATTGTGAGACATTTATATGGGGATATATATATATATATATATATATATAAGACAGTGATATTTTATCTTCCATTAGTTTTTTTTTTTTTTTTTTTCCTACAAATACAGTTCTTGCATTTTTGCTTTAAGAGTCATTGGATATAATCTAAACTACCTCATCATAAGAGAACAGATGTTTGGACTGTACTGGACTGTTTTGACTATCCTTGCCATTGCAGGGGGCAAGAAAGACTGGGTACATCTGTAATAGTCTTCTAAAAGGACAAAGGAAGAATAGTCCCATCTGGCCTCTTGAGTGGTGATTAGGACCTGCAAAGTAGAAATATTTTGTTCAAATTCTCACTGACTGAGAACTAACCACAACCCACTATTTCCTACCTGTAACCAGTAGGTTTTTCTCCAAAGCTATACTATTCCTCTTCTGTTAATCAAACACTTTCAAAGGGAATTCCACAAAGAAAAGAGGCGTTTCTTCTGACATACTGCTGTGCCTAATCTCCTATAATGTTATATTGGCTAACTTTTTCTTTTGTCTCATTTAATGTGCGTAAGCCATGAAACTCCCATGAGGCTCACAACACACAAGCTGATAAGTCTGAGGCACTCTCTAATGGAAATAGAGAGAGGTTTGTCATTTAGGTTATGTGGATCTCTCTCTGTTTAAAATATTGCAGAAATGTTAAGTGTTCATCACTTATTACACAGCTGATTTTCAAAATTCCCAATAGCACAGCAATTTGATTATCAGCCTCTGAATCTGAAAGAAGAGGGAAAAAAAATAGCACACTTTTTCCACTATATTCCAGCATTTGCATCCTTGATGCATTTTACTGTGCAATGAAAATTCAAGAGACGTTCTATTATTCCCAGTCATTGAAAGTATACTGTACTTCTAATTTCAGAAGTCTTGATCACATGCTTTTGGAGGGCAGTTATCTTATCTAAATCTGAATATTTTAGATTTGCTGCAAAGTCTGAATAATTCATTTATTTCATGGACTATTGAAACGTAGTTGATTATTCAAATTATTTTGGAATAGTTTTCAGTTTTCTAATGATAATTTTCTAATCATTTACTTAGAAAAAAATGCACATACTTAGCCATGGCCATTAAACAGTGCTGTGGCACTGTTTAATTATTTTGAAAGTAAGTTCCTTAAAGATCCTTAAGAAAAAGAAAAAGAAAAAAAAAGAAAACAAAGGTAAAAATTCACTGTATTTTTGAAAGTATAAAAATATAAATCATTGCTTATGAAAGAACTGATTCCTAAGTATGAACAGACAGAAGAACATGATATTGAAGGACAATGCTGCTAGTAGATTTTTTCCCTATGCACCACTATCAGTACAATCTGTTATTTTTTATGAAAAGCATTTACAGACAGAAGAACATCACATGGAACATGCAATTTATAAACATCCACTCAGAAAACAACAAGATGCAACATAAGGAGAAAAAAAAAAGTGAGAGAAAATCTCAGAATATAATCCGCAAGTAAAACTTACACTAACCAATATAGTGTTTAATTAGGTAAGAATACATTACTACCTGGTATCAATACTATGGCAACAGATCCGATTGAAGAAGTTTCTGAAGTGGATGATGTGGGTCCCCAGCACCTGTTCCTCTTCAGGCATTACTGGTGATGAGGCAGACAGCAAGGGCTCTGGGTAGCACATTAGGGATGCCATAGCCCAAGTTTGCTCCAGCTGAGAGCTGAACCTGGGCTTGGTCAGTGCAGGGATATCATTTGGGTCTAAACAGGTGCCAGAGTTGATCTTCATCTCAACATAATCCCTAAGTATCTCTGTCTCCTGTTTCCAGATATCCATGCCCACTCAAGTCTTTGCAGTCCTAATTGCCCTTGGTATCTCTATATTTCTGTTGTCTCTGTATTAAGAGAGTGAAATTCTTTCTCATCCAGAATCAAATCTAGTGGGTTCTTGCATGTTTTTTTTTTTTTTAGGAATGACATCTTATTCTATTTTGGTATTATCAAATTAAATTCTGCTTCCATTAGTTCTTCACAGAATACACACATTTTAACATCAGTTTTGTAAATTTTAAGACATTCAACTTTACCAATTGTTTACATTTTTGTAGTTAGTTACTTTCTGATTTGCCATGTGAGCTATATTTTTACTTCTTAAAACAACTACATTTAATGAATGTGATCCTGTTAATGGGATCCTAAATAACTTACTCAAGGAAGAACCAGATTTGTCTTCCAAAGTCATCTTAAACTGAGCTAATGTACTTCTTTCAAATCCTTTTTTAAGCCTAAGATGTGTACTTTGTTATTCTAATTAAACCTCTATCAAAAGCTAATCTGAATACTTATTTTAAGAGATACAATATTTGGATCAGTGTTGTCTTTCATCAGGCTGATCAGAAACTAACACTTAATTTATTTATTTTTTTTTTTACTGTACAAGCACCAGGCTTTAACATGGCTTTCACTTTCACCTGTGACATTTCTTGTCTATTTGTTTTAAAGATTTCTGAGACACCACCAGTAGCCTAAAAAATAGCAAATCAATCAATTAGCTACCTAATGCCTCCACACATGCTCAAAAAAATCCTGCTTGCCAGTCTATTGTTATCCATTTCTACACCAAGAAACTCTATTTTCTTTTCTATTGGATAGACTGGTGGGCTTTAAATCTTCTGATGCTGGCACTTTCAACAAGGCAAGGTTTGTCTGTGATGAGTGTTGATGAACATGTGGAGTAAGAAATGTTCATGTGCTGAACTATCAATTTATCTGTTATCTAACGTGGGAGACAGAATGATTGAGTTCAGGGAGCTTAGGGTAGTTAATTGCTTGTGGATTAGGGTTTTTTGCACTAAGGTAATGGCACTTTGTACTAAGCAAAGAAACTGGAAAATAAAACAAAAGATCTGTAGACAACTGGTCAATTACAGAAAGTTCTGTCATAGCTAAACCAAGTTAAACCAAGCTAAAGGCAGGTAAAGGAGAGTTCAGATAAAGACTGAGAAGTCTTTGTCCTGAGGCCTTGCAAATTCAGTACAAACTTGTGACCTATTGCTAGCAGTGACAATATTGCATTACAGGGCTTCTAGATTCCAAGCTCAGGTAAAACTATCATCTCATATAGAGCAGTGGATTCCACTATGTAAGTGCCATTCATTTCGGAAGAACAAATATCTGTGACATCTTTTGAGCATAGGTCTATCATCTAGTTTCATATTTTTGGCAAACCAAAGTAAATTTAGTCTTTATAAAATGTTAATTGTATAAAGACATATCCATTCTTACATTTCCAGCTAGAATGTAATCATTTACAGTGTGATCTTGTACATGGATTACACTCACTTTTTAGCATATAAAAATATTTATCACAGTTCTTGCATTACATAGTTCACTTTCCCATATATCAAGTATATTATGGATTAAGAATTTTCACAGAATGAGATGAGAAGGTATACTTCAAGGAAGAAATTGAAAACTTTGCATGCTTTCTTCTGATAAATCTTAATTTATAAATTTGAATATGTATTTAACCTTAAAGGAAATCAACAACCCAAAGGGGGAAAAAAAGTAGCATTTCTTGCTGACATAGACTAAAATATAAAATCGTTGACTCTGAACTGTTTTGAAAGCAAAAAAATGGATATTAAAATTATGAAAAAAGAAGATCTTTAAACAAGAATTTCAGTAACCTACTGAAAAAAAAAATTAATAAACACAGGCTTCCTTAGCTATATAGGTCCTTTTGTCACATGATTGTAATCAAACTTCCACATTCAAGAAAAATGTGGTGGACAACTATGATTTGATTATTTTTCTCTATCACAGATACAGTCAAGCCCTTTGTTACCACAAGGTATTTAAAATCTTGTTATCATTAAGGGCACTGAGGGCATTAAAAGAAGAGGATAGCTCTCAGCAGTCTGTGATTATAATAAGCAAATGATGCTTTTAAGAGTTATAAGAGACATTTCCATCTGTTTACTGCAAGCCAGCATCAGCGTTGGATCTTTGACATTCCTAGCTGCATTGAGTCCTTTAAGTCTCGTTAATGTAACCAAAACTAGAATTTATTTAGCTCTACTCAAGTTGTTTCAAAGGGACTTGCAATGTGTTCTGCCGTTTGAAGCACTAGTTCACCCATTCAATTCATCAAGGCAACAAGACTGGGAAGAAGCTCAATTACATGCATTCGCAAAGCATATTGCTGAAGTACTTACAGAAAAGAGGTACTTTCAATCTGTTTAAAATTAAATGGATAGAGGGATGTACTGGATAAGTTCCTAAATATTTATGACAATTTCCATTCAGTCATAGTATTAACATGTAAATAAAGAATTTATTAAAAGACACTATGTTGCACTTGCAGACATGCTCATAATAATCATCTAAAGCAATATATTGTCCTCTCACAATTAAACAACTTTATGTCAATTAGATCTATTAAATTATACCTATCTTAGAAGAATATTTTCTCATCTTTAAGGACTCCCTCTGCCTTTCCAGATAGTACAAGTCACTCTCCTTGATAGAAGGATTTTGAAAGGATCCATTTGAATTTGTAAGTCATGACAAAATAGACATTGCCTATTTTCATAGACATTAAGGCTTCTGCTTGACTTATAAGTTCAAGTTTGATCTCAGGTGCCCCTCAAGTGATGACCAGCCTTTTTACTATCTCTCCATGCTGTAATTTATCTTTTTTATTTGTGAGCAAGATAACCAAAATATGGGACAAATGTAATCCACAAATAATACAAATGTTTATATCTATGGAGGTGGTCTGAATCACAGTCTATCCAGTAGATATAGTAGATGCTAAAAATGTGAGAACTAAGCTCAAGCCTTTTGCCCCAGGTTGACTTTGGTGTTTACTTGCTAGTTTACTCTTCATCCCTGTGCTTCTCCAAAACAAGTCTGGCAGCTCATTACCATGTGGCCATACTAGTGAGGATTCTTTATTCTTCTTTTATTTAGCAATAGATTCATATTGCTACAGGTCATGTCTGAATCCCAATACACAGGATTGGTTGCTATGCTCATATAAAAGTTGCACATCTTTTTGTATATTGCCAATATAATAACATTTTACATCCACTGAATGTATTAACATGTTTCAAATGATTTATTATTTTTATTATTATTATTATTGAGAAAAGGAAGGAAGGGAGGAGGGAGAGTTTATTTTTAAGGAAGTTTAGCATACATTATTACTCTAAGCACTCATAGTGACCCAAGCATTTGTTAATGAATAGACACTAAAGTACTCTTTAAATGTATAAAATAATGCATGAGGCACTGCTAGAGAATAGCGTGAATTCGTGCCAGCTGGCTAGCTAACAAACAACCTTCCACTACAAAACAACTCAAAAACAAGGCAGTGAACTGACCATTGGACTGCCTGAAAGGGATCGGTTTTATGTGTCTTTTTTTCTATTTTTTTACCTCACATGGGGATCAGATAAACAAAATACACTGTTCATTTCTCTCTTCTTGAGTAAGGACAATGTTGTTTTTTTCTCTCTTCTTGAGTAAGGACAATGTTGTTTTGTACAGTGCTTTTCTTAAGAGTTTTCTGTAACATATTTATTCACATTTTTCAGTGATAAATCTATTACACTGTTTACTGGTTTTAAGTCCATGATGTTTTGTCTTTCTGTAATACAGAAAGGTTTATTATATTATATTTCACAAGTGTTAAGTTCTCTTTAAGACTACAGTAATAACTATTTCAGCATAGAATTTCTTTCCAAATATTTTTATGTTGCTTTATATTAATATACATAGAAAACACAGTTTGACCTTTGATTTTATTTCTTGTAAAATGTTTTGCACACTAGGATAAAATTAATCAAATTTCCACAAAAGACTAAGTTTAAAATGTGTGTGTCTCTGATAGTTTTATTATTTTAGTTTTCTCTTTGGACAGGATGACTTGGGATAGATTTTGGCCAGCTATTTTTTTAAAAAAATTAGTCACATGTAGACCCTCTACACAATACTTTACTATCTGGTATGCATGGAAGGTGGAATACTACAGATTATCTGTTAAAGTAATCGCAAATATAGGCAATCAGGATAAAAAGGATGTATCATAACATATTCACATTTTAAGTCACTTTAGCTGACTTTATGTCTGACCCTTAAAAAAAAAATGGATTTTATTACTGGAGACCAGCATCAAATTTCTTAGAAGTATGAAAGTTCTTAAAATTTTTGTTATTCATATGGCTTCCTGCTGCATAATGTTTCATGATCAGAACCATATGAAGCTCTTGAGCTAAGCTCTTATCTTGAAAAAGCATTAAAGTTTTTAATAAAAGCATTAGAATTGTATTTTGCTTATTCCTCCTGTGTGTCCAGTTTCTTAATTTTGACTTGTGTCTTCTTAAACTCTTGGCTTTGGTTAGAAAGTTGTTGTTTCAGAGGAAAATAAGATGGATTCGATGTCTATATCAACCGCATTGTGTGTTTCTACCTATGTCTCAAATTGCTGCAGTGAGATTCAGGAACAAAAAGAGGGAGTCTTAAATTTTGCTCCTAAAACCCAAAAAAAAACACATTTCACCAGATTTTTTTTCTATTGCATTGTTCTGTGGAATAATATTTATATTTCAGCCAATTTATTATAGCACAGAAACAGACGTAAGGTTTTAAGAGTGTGTCTTCACTTACAGTCTTTGATAGCTGTATCAAAACCTGGAAACCTAATCTTTTTTTTTTTTTTTTGTCCCTCAGACAATAACAATATCAACCTGAACTGATCTGATGACATGGTTTTACTTACAATTTTGAAATCACATTGGACTAAAATGGATTAACAACCTAAGTGGTAAGAATAAATAAAGCACGCCTTATGCAGCATCTTGCTGCAAGCAAAAAATTTAAGTGATAACATAATTCAAAGTGTAGCCCAAGATTTGTTTTTCTCTGTTGTCAGGAAGTCTTAATGAAAGAGCAGTGGAAAAAAAAATTTGTGTATATGAATTCAGAGATTTGGAGGGTAGACAGGACAATCCATGCAAATTCTCTCTATTCTAATAGAATCATGTATTACTATGGTGCCAAGAAACACAAAAGCAATCTGACTGTAGATGATTTTCATTGTTGCTTTTATTTTCTATTTGACATATTCTCTTGGATTTAATGGGATCTTTTCAAACAACCAATTTAGCAGCAGTAAATAATGTTAACAATTTAGCAAGTATTTCTTTTCCTCAGTTAACTCGTTTTCAGCTTTTTTTTGTTCATTATTTAAAAGTCTTAGTCATATTTACACCAAATGAAGAAGAAAAAAAAAATCTTCTTTTATTTCTATCTTCTACTGAAGGTAAACCACTAGCAGACTAGAGCTATTTTCAAAATTATACTTGATGAGGTTGTTTTAGTTATTTCACAGATTAATGTTGCATGACTTTTTAAAATCTAGTTCCTAGGCCAGCATATAGAACCTCTGTTTTTGGCAATATACTCAATATCAAATGTCCCCATACAGAGTACCACTCACTCTGCCACAGGGATTAATGAAGAAATGGGGTTGAAGCTTGAAATGGGTTCAAGGTCTTCGTATGGATATATCCTTTCTGTCCTTCCAGTCAGTATGTCTCCAGTAGGAACTAGGCTGTCAGAAGCATCTTTAAAATTATCTTTCCGCATGTCTCTTGCTTCACAAAGAAGCTTACAAAAAGAAGGGGGAAAAGCGGGTAAGTAAATACTGACAATATTAATTTACCTACCCAAAGGGAGAGTTGTCCTGCTGTCTCACTAGTACAAGACATAGTGATCTCAGCCTCATGGAGGATTCAGTGGGTCTAAGGAAAGAATGGAATAGTAGAGAATGATATTTTGTGATTGCTGACTTTAAAACAGATTTTTTTAGTCCTGTTTTTCTTATTCTGTAGAGCCACAGCAGAATACTAGCATTCAGAAGGTAAAGTCCTCATGTATACCTTCCTGTATACCTGCAAAATATTCAGCACAAGTCCTAGTGTGTGCAAGCATAAAATAGGATTGAGAATGGAGAAAAAAAATAAATTTCATCCAGCCAATTTATTTATTCATAATTTAATTTTCTGCCTTTAAGAGGTTTAAATGAGTTAATGAAATATGGTTACAGGAACTTGATAACTTACAGCAGTCTTCAGGTCCTCCCTTTTTGTAGTTAAGTGTAAAGAGAAAATATATTTGGACTGGAAATAATTTCAAAAACTTCCGTAATATACATTGTCCACTGTTCTCTGATGGCTTGCCCCAGAAATTTATGAGTCATTTATTCCAGATTAAGTCTGAACAAATTATAAACTTTGAAATAATATTTCTCTATCACTGAAAGTTTTATTTTTGATCCAACAGAGTCAAGAAAAATGCTCAATGACAGTAGAGATGCTCATTAAAGGGAAGTGTTCCTCCCTCATTTGTTTGTTGAAATGTAGTACATGGAAACTAAGCCTTGTACAAACACTTTAGTGTTAAATCCTTTATCTCAAATATGCAAAATTGAACCCATAATTCTTTACAGATTATTTTATTACTGAGAAATGTGTCTACAGAAGCACTATCTGCAAAAATATAATTTCTTTTTTTTTTTTTTTTTTTCAGGATCACTTTAAAAAGCAGTATAATATTAGCTGTCAGTAAAATTGAGTAAAATAGAGGTTCTTTCTAAAGGATTGTTATAAATTTCAGTACCAATACATTGGTATCTGATCTTTTCGGTATGTTTTATATATTAGGAATTATTAAACACGATCTGTGAGCTGCTAGCGAAACAAAGAAGGGTTAATTAACTGTATGAGATACAGAGATGACATATATAGGAGGACAATTTTTTTTTAACTGCTAAAGAACCTAAAACTTAAGAAAACTATTACTGAAGTGATTTTACAGTCATTATAAACCGTGATCTGTGAAATTGGAATTTAGTAGCATTTTGAGGACGTGGATCTGGAAATGAGGCATCTAGAAACATTAAGTAGTGCTTTTCAGCAAAGGGCAAGGACTAATTTGCATGCTTCTATGGCTCTTCCTATGAGCTGATCAACAAAGCAATGTTGGCTCCAGTCCTGACAATTCTGGCTGATAGCCTCACTTCCCTGGCTGCATGGTGTGTGACTCATGCATTCACAGAGTGCACGAGGAACAGAAATAAAGGGATTCATCCTGCACCCGTTGACTTCAGTGGAACAGTATCAAACACAAAGACTCATTGAAACTCCATGGGACTTAGGTTCCTCTGCAGAGCTGTACAAAAACCTGATTCTTCAGTTGGGACACTGAAATTTTTAAGTAAATGGAACACAGAAAATAAAAACTGGGTTCATCAGAAACATCAGTGTGTTTATTTTTTTTCAGAACTACCAAATGTCAAAGCATTGTGTTTGCCTTAAAGTAAAATTCTTCTATTTGTGGGGAAAGGGTGCCTTTTTTTTTTATTATTTTAATAATTTTCAAAATGGAAAAAGATGTTTTGAAACAAAACAACGTTAATAATTCACTTTGAATATGTTGATTCAAAAACTTTTTTTCACTAAAGCTATCCATATATCATTTCCATCTCTCCAGAATGCATTTTTTTAAAAAATAAATAATTTACAAAAGAGTATATTACTCACACTATCTGTGTGTGTGTTCTATGCTGGGGTGTTTTTCAAGATGAGATTTATTGTTTCATTTTTTAGTGGAGCAGGCCTTGCTCTGAGGTAGTTCTGGAGGTTTGCCTTTCCTCTACTGTCCCACAGAGACACCAATGCTAATCTCACAGGTGTCTTCGGAAGATGCTACTGAACCACCCTGACTCCTGCACCAAGCCATCAACAGGACTCACTCAGGATTTACCTGCCAGAAATGTGAGCAGCCTAAATTTAGCAAGGAGTGGAAGAACCGAGGAGATCACTGGGACAAACTGGTGAGATAGTGGTACATCATTAGACCAGCATTCAATGAACTATATCCCAGTGATTACAGTGGGATGTTCCTACATGTTTCCACAGCCTGGTCATTAGAGAGTGCAAGTCTAATTAGACCTTTAAGTTAGATACCTTAAACACTTTGGAATTAAACTAAGCTAAAGCAACTTGCTCCATTTTAGAATTATCTCCTTCTCCTGCCTTTCTCTCCTTTTTCCTCTACAGTTACCAGTCAAAATGCCACATTTTTTTAACCAGAGTTTTCAACTCTTTTGCCTTCACCAGAATATATGGAATAATTTATGTGAGTAAAGAATTTTTATGACTTAAAAGTCACCTTTGCTTATTTTAGTCTGGTAGCTGTGCTCATATATCATGCTTTTGAAAAACTAAAGAGATTATTTTCAGATGTCCAGACCTTAGCACAATCTCCTTCTAAAATTAAAATCAGTCAGCTAAGGAACAAAAACTCTAAAATGGAAGGCAAAACACTATCTATAATTTGTTATACAGATTCAGGTTAGACATTTGACAAGGCTTTTCACAAGGGATATAAAAAGATGCTGCCAGGTTTAAGAATTGGCTTGGAACATCCTTTTAGAGAATCTCTCTTTGTCAAGATAAGACTCTGATAGACAGCTATGATTTCAGAGTCCATTAGATGAAAGGATAGGGCTTTAAGGGAGTGGTGATATACAAAGCTTTGATAAAAATAAATACAAAAATACATTAACTCCTTCTCAAAACAGTGCAAGAATAGTTAGTATAAAAATATTTTTAATTCTTTCATTTTGTAATTTTAATGTGAAATTTTAAAAGGTTAAAGACTGCTTATTATGTATGAGTTTCTCCGTAATAGTGAATTAACTACTCATGCAATTAAGCAATCTAGTCTGAGTTCTTACTCTGATTTTTGAAGTACTAATAGGACTAAATTACTCAAATCCAAGAAAGAAATTAAGAGATGTGAAATGTTAATTTGATGAAGAAATGGAGAAAAGGAGAAGCAATGTGAAATATGGATTAAACAAAAGACAATAAATACTTTATTTGTCCATAAAAAAATAATAGAAGAGGAAATTAAATAGAAACAAAATAACAGTAAATGACTTGATTCCACAAATGATACAGAAAAACATCACATTTATTTTGTGATTAATTGTAACAAAACTCTATAGCTATAGCTAAATTAAGATTCTTATTTATTTGAAGTGCTGGAAACACCTGGGATGCTCTGAGCCACTGTGTCTCTGAATCATCATGAACAGCAGGGATGAGACTCGGAGCCAGGCTTTTGGAAACTAAATATGTACATCAGATGGTTCTCTAAAGCACTTGGTAATCAATGGAGATCTAGGACACACAGTCACTGAAGACTATAAAGCTACTCAGATAACCAGGCAGGATGAATACACATCTGGCTGTATTGACTAGATAACATTACAGATACACTAAAATGAAATATGGACCCTAATACTAGAAACACCTACCTTTAGGTGTCTGAATCTGAAGCAGAGTTTCATCTCCATTTACCAACTGATCTCAATACACAAGTATTGAGAATATACAGAAAAAACAAAAGTTATAATTTTATCAGTTTCTTGTATGTAGCTGATCATGGAAACTTATAAGTTTGGATTCAATTTCCCAAACATTCCCTCTTATTGTCTTTTCACATTTAACATATTTTTATGTGCTCACATATGAGAAGAAGCTTTATTGGAATCCTGCGCACTACTTGACCGGCTGATGAAGGCCAGGATGATGCCTAAAGATCCAAAAGGCCTAAAAAGACATGGGATGCCTGTGGTTGTGTGACTGAATCTCTCCCTAAAATCTCTCTAACTGGGAGAAGAGGGAAGAACAGTTACTTGCTCACCATGGCAAATAAGGCACTCAGCTCTGAAGTGCTCCACTAGGGACCTGAAGGGACATGTTCTCCAAGGGTTTGTCCCAAGTATGACTCTTGACCATCCCTACCATGTTTGACTCTTAACCAATTCAAGTCATGATATTCCCTTTTTTTTTTTTTTTTTTCATTCTAATCATGGTAAAATTTATCCTCCTCTCCTCATCCAGGCTTTGTCTTTTTGCCCCTTCTGTGTCTGTTCCCACTGCAAGACCACAGTCCACAACAATCATAAAGTAGTATGGAACTCTGTGAGGTTTTTTTTTTTTTTTTTTTCTTTCTGATGAACAACTTAAGATATTGTTTTATGGAGAACCTGCTTGTGGGAATGAGATGATGAAGGAAGAGAATGAAGAGAAGAACAAGCACAAGATAAGGACTTTCAAAAGATCACAACTCCGCCCCAGGGCTACATTCCCTGAATATATAAAAAGAAGAGCTCTAAAAAGTGCTCTTGTTATCATCCTTGTCTGCCACACACCTGAATGTTCTTCTCATCCATACAGAGTACTTTTCTGTATGTTATTCAGAATATTTATTCAAAACAGAGGGATTTACTGTATGCTTTCTTCTCAAGGTTAATTGTCATGTTGCTATTGACTCTCAGATGATGACTTCGTTTCACTACGAGTCTGCTGGGGGATAAAGAACGTGGCACAGAAATTAATGTTTCTGCAAGCATGACTAAGCAAATGTGGTAGGAGCTGTTGGAGTGTAAAGAGACTGGAAAGACTGACAGTCCCTTATTTCCTTTTATACCTCATCCAAAGCCTAATTGCTTTTAAATTATGGAAAAAATAGTAAACATGGATCCTGACAAATTGGAGAGCTCTTCTGGGCATTTTAGGGGACATTTTAGGGGGATATGTAACAGACTAAGTCCTAACATACATCAGTCTGAAAGAGTAAAGTAAAAGAAAAATAAATGTCAGGTGAAACCAATTCAAAAGCACTGCTTCGTTAGGAGAAGTTGCAGTCATTAGATTCAGCATACAATTGATACCAGAACTGATATATGTTAGGAACATTGCCTGAAAATATATTTTTCATATGAGGAAAGAAAGGAAGATGGTAACTATGGAGGGAAAAAAAAAATGCAAGTACGATGCATGACTCAGAATAAGTTATATGAGCAGTTAATATCTTTTTTTTTTTTTTTTTTCATTCAGACGCTGAGGAAAAACTTAATAAAAATATTTAAGTTTTACCAAATAATAAGAAAAATAAAAAACTATTGCATGTTCCTTCTGAAGCAGAACTATTTTGAGCTACAAGGTATTCTGTTTCATTTGAAAACTCTTTCTTTTTTAATCAAAAACAAATGATGCTGAAAATTGTTACATGTTGATTCAAAACACCAAAGAAACAAACAAAAAAAAATCAAATGCCGTACTTTTAAAAAATAAATCACCAAAAGCTGTTGTGTTTTCCACTATTTTTCTCTGTCTCACCCTTAATACTTAGGGAAATTCAGTTAGTTTGGAATGAGGTGATGATGAAGGTAGAGAGCTAAGTACTGGATGATTATTCATTTCATTCAGAACATATTTTTTCAATTTTAGTTATTACAGACTCAATCCTGAAGGTTACTTTTTGTAGACAGGAATAGATTGAGTGACTTGTATCTTATTCTGTAAGAGGTATCTACTTCAGCTACTTCAGTAAATTTTCCTTGCTTTCTTTCCCTTGAGCAATGATATGGAGGTTGAACTATATCATGCCAGTAGCTTGCAAAGTAAAATGGCACAAGTCAGCAGCAAAAGCCCAACATAGTTTTAGATTGCTTTTGCAGAAGCATATTAAGTACAGTAGGGCAGATATATTGAGGGAGATATTTATCACTGAACAAGGACAAATTCTGAGAAGGTACAGTGTAATCTTTGAACTTAAGGGAAGTGATTAAAGTTCAACCAATCAAACCACATGATGTTTAATCTTACAATATGCTGTCAAAATGAGAAATAACATTGGATAGATTCTTTAGAGTATTTATTAAGTTTATTTTCATTGCTATTTTCTCTTGATTATCTTGATGTTTTTACATATGGGGTACCTATTAAGAATTACTTTGTTAGCAAGATTTCCACCAGGAAGTCTTCTTCGTGCAATAAATAGAAACAAAAATGTTAAATTTGGAGGAGATTATTGAGAATTTTCTTATCTGTTGTGTTGCTTTTGCTTACTAACACATTGTATTAGAGTTAAAAGAAGATATTTTGAGTTTTAAAAACATTAAAGCCTATAGTCTGAAGATCTAAAGTTTTAGAGAGCAGTCTATCAAGACAAAAAATACAGACTTTTGACATAAACTCATATATAAATTCTATAAAATACCTGTAAGCTCAGTGGATATTACAGTTATATAGGCATTGCTGATAAGAATACAGATACTAAATATCTTCTTCTGATAGATTTTGCTTCTAACCCTGTAAATCTTGTTAGAGAATCTAATAACACAGTATGGTTTCCTGTTGATTGAGATTCAAATGTTTGTTGTAAATCACTTTATAAAACACTTTATTTTATTATTATTACTATTATTATTTTAGTAAACTTCTAGATGGAATATATGTGCCAGTTAGTATTAACTGTACATTTGCTTACACTAACATTTGCCTGCAGATCTGTAATATCAATAAATTCCTAAAAGGATACATGCTTTCTGTATATTTTAGTCTTTCAGCAACACTGAAGATTATAGATTTCTTCAGAGATTTGGTTAAGACTATTTAGGCTTTGTTCTCACTGAAGTAAACTTAACACCACTTGTAGTCATGCAAGGCTGATATAAGAAGGTTGACTTAAGACCTTTGTCTGCAGAAAAATAAGGAGCTGAGGAAATAGTGTTGAGGAAAGAGGAAAAAGTAAAACAAAGCAAAACAAAAACAATCAGTCTTTATCTAAAATGACTATATTTCATCTATGGACAAATTACAACATCATGTTTGCAAGTTTTTTTGTCCTGCTTGAGTGAGTATATGAAATAATGAGTCACAGGATTTATAATATTAGTTGAGGGCAGGAAGCTGTTATTGCTGTTCTTATTACTACCATCACAACTGATTTGCAAAGCTATTATTGTCAGGACACAGCATCCATTTAGCAAATTTCATTAGTATAGAATGACACATGAGACAAGAAGTGTGCAGATGATGCTACTTTGAAGATCTAGGGAATAAAAAGCAAATGCTTTAGTTACAATAATCCATTTTTTAAAATCTTTTCCCAATTATTATAATTTTATTTTTGCACTTTAATAAGGACCGTTACATTTTCTGGGATTATAAAATTATGCAGTTGGGATTATAAAGTTATACAGTTTAACAACATGAAGCTCATGTTAAATTGCATGATTCATGCAATTTTTGATCATTTTTGATCATTTTTGATCTAGAGGTGAAAGTTTTAGTGGTTCAAGAAAACTTTAATCATTGCTAAGCATTAGTACTAAAAGGTCTCTGACCAGTAAGAGATTTTAGTACTAACATAAAAAGAAGGCACTTCAATTTTCAAAGATGCAAATGAGAAAATTTGAGAAATATGGCTTAAGAAATTGTATCAAAGTGTTTATTTACCATGAAACTGGCGTTAGTAAAAAATAGCACCAGTATAACATATTAAATATTATATTTGTTCCAGTTTGAGAGAAATAAAGGCCATCACTTTTATTCAGAGACTGCAGAGCAAACTCTGGAGAAGAAAGGGATGGATTCTTTATATGTAATGTATTGAATCCTGCAGGCTCCTTCAGTACATGACTTAGAAAGGTAATAGATACATATGAGGCAGGATACACTGAAATTCAGACTCTCCCAATGTTTTTTAACCAATGTTCCTGTTCCTTTCATCTGATTCACAAAGTAGAATCTGTGTCAAAGCTGAGGGTGGAGGCACAGTTTTTTAGCAGTAGGAAGTAAAGCAGTCTAGTGTCTTCCCTTCTGAGCAAGATGAAGCACAAGCTGGGATGAAGAAAGAGTTCCTATTGAGCAGAAAGGGATTTCTACAGAAATAAACACATTTTTTTTCCCACATGATTTTCGTTCATACACTTTCTCTATGTTCTTCCAGAAAGCATAAAGA
The DNA here is from genome assembly GCA_034781795.1 of Crypturellus tataupa. Lineage (NCBI taxonomy): Eukaryota > Metazoa > Chordata > Aves > Tinamiformes > Tinamidae > Crypturellus > Crypturellus tataupa. The sequence continues at coordinate 165,468 of JAWLRI010001097.1, forward strand.
TCCAAAAGACAAGACATACAGTTTGCTTTCTTCTTTTGAAAGCATAAAGAAAGCCAGGGAAAGCCATTCACAAAATATCTTTTAGGTCTTATGGGAATTTATTCTGTCTTGGATCCGAAGAAAAGCTTCTCAGTTAACTGGAGAAAAGCGAAAACGTTTCTGTGAGTCCTTCAAGCAAGTCCCCTCCACAGCAAAGAGTGCAGTATTTTCAGTAGAGTGCAGTAGTCTGAGTATTTTACCAGAAAGCAAACCACTTCTTTGAGGATTGTCAGTAGGAGTAGGTGCAAGACCTAAGCTAAGATGTGCAGAGGGAGTAGAGAACAAGCACAGCGTTTCTGTAAGGATACGAATAGTTCCTCTCCTTCTACCAACTTGTTTTCAAAATGGATGGTGGTTCAATAGCATAACCTGCTTTTTTCCATTGCTCTACAGGATAAAAGTCATGATCATTTGTTCCTTTCCTGCTGTAGTTTTTGATTTTGCAAAGAATTGATTTTGACGCATACATTAAGGAAGCTGAAAGCTTCAGACAAGCTATGATGACGTCTTCCTTCTGTCAAAAATTGACTTTAGGGAGTGAAATCTCACTAAAAAAATGTTATTAGTAAAATAATATTAATAACAAAATGGGAAATAGCCCACTCAGGATAAAAAAACAAACAGCAACAAAGCAATATAGTATTATGCATGGCATCCAATACAGTATACAGGAATAGTCATATAGCTATGAAGTAGTAAAGTGCAGAGATACAACCTTTCAGCTATTCATTACTGCTAAAGATTGAAAAATATACTGCAAATGTTAAGTCAGATCAAGTTTTGTAATATGAAAAAGGGAGAAAATGTTGAAAACTAAGAAAGTTGTCAACCAAGTTTCATGTCATTTACATATTTTGAAAAGTAGGTGGATTAAAATCTCAAGTATCCTTAACTACCTGTAAACAATCCTGATATGATGGCAGTGATGATAAAGTGGCAAAAGTATATCTGTGAATTGTATTCTTGGAACTAATGCTTACAGTAATTTGGCTATATTACTTTGAAATCACAGGGCTGAGTAGATGATTTTATCTTAAACACTAAAAGTAAGAAATAATAAAAAAGTATATCTCTAGTAAAAGAATGTGAGGAAGACTTGCAGTGGCAGATCTTCATATGCTACACATTGAAAAGTCCCACTTTAATAGAGTGATTTACTCTATTTGAATATCACTATCAGAATTTCTTTTGCTGCACAAGCTGGTTTTAGCTTGTTTGCTTCCTTTGTTTTGCTTCTGGATTCAATGTTGCTGTGGCAGATGCCCTTATCAAATCAAAGCCATTCTTCAACCTCTTCAGCAAAATATGAAGTATAAAGTGAAAGAGTACTCTAGTTAATTAAGACAATTATTGTTCTAAGCATGTCAGCTGTGTCACACAGGAAACACTTGAGTGCTTATTTCTTTGACAATTATTTAATTATTGCAAGGTTAAATAAAGTGAATTCATACCTTACTCACTGTGAAGGAACCAACCAAACACCTCTTAGATTAATTACAGTGTCAGATGTCATTATCCTTATTTCTGTCCATTTTGAAGCTAATCTGAATTTATTTTTAACTGCCATTTGATGTGATTGCTCTTTAGAAACTCAGATGTACTCCAATACTGAATATCATTTTCCCTTTATTCTGTTGTGAGACCTAGTAAAACCTTGAATATCATTTTATAGATGAAAGTTATTGGCATGAAATTTTGTTCTTTATCTGTTTACTGTGAACATCATTGTTTAATACAGATGGACAATTCATAAAGGAATAAAATATTAATTCATTTATCTTGGTCTTCTTTATGCTTTATTCTGCCTTAAAAAATAGAATATTCATTTTATAATATATATGTATAAATATACATGTATTAAAAAAACTGAAGTCACTCTGATTTCATATTTTTCATAGATAATCAGGTTTTATTTTTAGAAAAATATCCCAAAGATTTCAATATTAATACAATTCAGTGAAAAAATTTCTAGTATAATAAAAACCATTGTACCCTTCTCTCAAAATTTCCTTAAATATTGGAGGAAATTCTTACAGAAGATTACACACAGATTATATGTGACTTGAATCTAAATGATGAAATGTGCACACTGACTAAAGCAAGAATATTTTAAAGTGGCAATTTATATTTAGTTTGATCTTATTTTTGTTATTTCAGGTAATTGTCACATCAGTTTAAATAAGGAAAAAAAACCCACAGAATTATAAATATATAAATATGTCCCTAAATAAATATTTGGAGAGGTCAAGATTTAATAGATGAAAGAGGTCAATCAAATTATCAAATAAAGTGTCAATGCAAAGTAACATTTCAGAGGAAATCATTGATGAGGTAAACAAAAATAAGTTATGCTTTCACTGAAGTAAATGATTCTTTTATATCAAATGTGTAATTTGAGCAGCTCCCTTGAAAAAAGGAGATGTTTGGCTTTACTTTCTGAATATGGTACCTCTATACTACTTAATCTAACAAAGTGCTTGTGAAGCTGGGCATTGTTTTGTAATAATCAGCATTCTCCCCCATCTTCAGGATTCCAACCATTACAGAAATAATGTCATATATAATGTAGAAGTATCACTTCTAATGACATTTTAATAAACAATTTGTCTACCAAATGTGTTTTAGATAGATTCAAATGAGTCCTGCTAATATATTGTAAAGACAATCTTAACTGTATCTTTCTTGCTATGGATAAAATAAAATTAGGAAATATATGAATAGGGTAAGAACGACTTCATTTTTCAGTTTCTCACAGAGAATAAAAACATAGAAAAGAACTGCAACTGCTACATATTTAACTTATTCTGGAGAGAGTATGAATATTGTTCTGCATTTAGCAATGGTGAAGTCAGTGAAAATTTTGCAATTGTTTTTAGACTGAAGAGATTCATAGCAATATGTACATCCATGATTAAAAACTAGTGGAACTAAGGCTTGGAAGAAGGTAAAATTGTGCTTTCTATAGCAAATAGGCACCTCATTTTCACAGGTTTTATGTCTAAATGTTATTTGCTCATTTGACCATGTATGAGGAAATCTATTATGACAACTAGGTGAACAAGGCAAAACTTAGAAAACACTTCCCACAGCATTTCATGTTATTTCAAGAACTAATTGTGATGGCTACTTTCAATCTTTTCATGTTAATTTTTCATGTTAATAAAATTAAGTAACTATAATTTACAACTATTTTACATATATGTTCTATATCTATATATGAATATATAGATATGTATAAAGTAGCCCAGTTGAAACTATAGCTTTCATCCTCTTGGAGAGATAGTAGGTAATGTTCTCAAATAGAGCTTTTGATCAAAATAACCTCCGACAAGTGACCATTGGGCTCTTGCCATGTCCTCATGGCATAAAGTTCCTCTTCATACTAGGGACTGTTATTCAGTCATTTCTTTCTAGTATAGTGATGATACTTTTCCACCATCTGTTAAATCTTCTATTTGTGAGAATGCTTATCCTGCCAGCTGAAATGAGTGATGATTCCAAGTGCACAAGTCAATGAACACTTCTTCCAGAGTGGCCAAGGAAGGAAAGGATTGTCTTTATCCTTCATACACCATGGTCAGACTCTAGGCCAATAAAGGCCTGAGGACCGGTCTAATATAAATCACTCGTCACAGAAAGGTAAGACAGGGCAAAAAAGTCAGGTACAGTGCATCCTAACTGCTCTACTCCCAAGACTAGAATCGGCACCTGCATGTGTGAAGGGGGGATGGGTAGTAAATTAATAGTTAGATTTGTGTAGCCTAGTGAGCGGAGCATATTGCAAAATGTGGGACCTTGTTTTCTGTTCTTAGAAGATTTTCTTAGATGAAAAAAAAAAAAAAGAAGAAAATGATTTTCTTAGAAGATGTTCTTAGAAGATGTTCTTAGAAGATTAGGGAGAGAGGAGGATGGTGCTAACCTCTTTTCACTGGTGGTCACCAACAGAACAAGAGGAAATGGCCACAAACTGAAGCATCAAAAGTTCCACAGGAAC
>JAWLRI010001097.1:169600-185530 GCA_034781795.1 Crypturellus tataupa
CCAGAGAGGTTGTGGAGTCTCCTTCTCTGGAGATCTTCAAGACCCGCTTGGATGCAGTCCTGTGCCATGTGCTCTAGATGACCCTGCATATGCAGGGGGGTTTGACTAGATGACCTCTAGAGGTCCCTTCCAACCTTAGGCATTCCGTGATTCTGTGATTTTTTGTTTAATGATTGATGACACAATGAAATACAGCACAGAAAGCAGAATTTACAACTAGAATACAAGAATAGTTGATTTGCAGAAGCTACCAAGGTATTAGATCCTATTATAATGTTTCTTTGGCTGAGAAAAATTGGACTGTGATGATAAAGACACATCAAGGTCCTCCTCAGTATGTTCAGAAGATAAACTATGAGTAGAACACAGCAGCTTATTTTCTGGAATAGAACAAACTATTATTTTGTCTTCTAGTTGCAGTTACTCACCACTTCCATGGAAAATTCAGACTGTTCAGCTGTAAACTCATCAACCTTACCCACAGGGCACTATGGCCCACATCACCAGAAGAAATATAAATTAAAAATCAAAAAGGTCTGCGGGTTCTTATACTATTCTTTTAGAGGTATATATCAGTAATCTATAGAATGGCAAACTGACATGGCTATATCAATCACAATGCAGGAATGCATACCTTTTGCAAAATAATTTTATGTGGATCCTGGATCCTCTCATAATATCTGTATGCTACCAACATCTGCTCTCCATTCCTATTTTTCTCATTATGTACACATTATACAGACTTCTCATAAAGAATTTACACAATTTTGTCAAGTATTTCTACAAGACTTACATAAATATAGGAGAAAAAAAATCCACTATTTATCTGTTGCTATTCTATTTATTTCTAATTTTCTGTCATGGTTTAGTTGTATACATATTTTTCTAATAATTATGGGTCAGGTTCACTTTCATTCATCATCTACTTCATTCTTCTGTTTTGTACCTCACCCTTGTAGATATGAACACTGACTTCATCTGTTTAGAGAGTTTTATATAGCCCTTTTATATATTTCCCCCCTTCCCCAGCAGCTCTTTATTTTTTACTCTGAAATCTCAAGCAAATACTGAGCTCATGCTGCTTTTAAGATACTTGCTACAAGCAGCCTGTGATTGTAGCTTCCATTTTCAATTCCTCTCAGAAAAGTGCCTATCTGGGACCCTTTCAATTTATGCTGATAGGACAAACAATAGAAAACCGATATGAGTAGGAAAAGACCACCAGTCTGCCCAACCTGTTCTGCTGACGATGAAGTGCACTGGAACTTTTCTCTTAATTAGAGCTGATGCCTTGCTGGATCACTCCTTTTCTGAAAGATGCCAGAGATACCAACCATAATGATATGAAACAATTCAGATGTTGGTTCAGTTCTTGTTCCACTCTTAAATATATACGTGTACAGCATGCCTCCAGACTTTAACGGTGCAACTCAGTGTTCCATGTAAGATGCAATTACCGTGTTTAATGTTTCTTGAACATAGAAATACATGAGTTTTCAATAGTGTTTACAATAGTCTGAAAAAAATACCAGACAATAGTTCTGCTATTATTAGTTCATCATTATTATTAAAAGTGAATTGTTCCCCTCCAGCCCATAGTCCTTCCTTTCTATTCCATCACCTCTTTTTCCCAGGACAGTACCATAACTATTCTACTCTTACCTTCATCACAGCTGCTTCATCTTCTTGTGTTTCACTCCCCTTGTAAGTCTTTCCTCTCTATCTTTTCTTCCCTATATCTGAAGGATTGCCAAGTGACAGAAGTACAGAGAAACTCTTTGCATTCTCTGTCCTATCACTCCTTATTCCTAGGCTAGGTATTTTTACTAGGATGCACACAGTCAAAATCCATTCATTCACAGAAATGGTTATTTTGAAAAAAAACAGTAGCAGTTGATCTAGGATGGAGCAGTTCTGAGCTGCTGAATGCTTACTAGCTTGAAGGAGCCTGACAGAAGGAGCTCTGCTCTTTGCTGTGTTGATTTTGATCACTTATAAACAAGGACATAGGGCACTGATGTAAAAAAAGCAGCAAGAGGGATTTCCTAAAGCAATATTAGTTATCTTAGTACCCATATTTTCTCAATCTGTGAATCACTGTGTTTGAAGCTTGAAAGTGCCAGGTATTTGAAGGTGCAGAACATCTGAATTTTTAAATGCTGTGGAAAAAAAGTTATTAATAGAGAACTGAGGAATAGTTTCATTTTCTAAACACATTGACAATAATAAAACCATTCTCCTTCTGTGAATATAAATTTTGAGAGCACTATTGAGATGACTTTATCATTTCCAGTTTGTAATCTCCATTCTGAGTTTATGAGGACTCAAATTAACTGTTTCCTTTAAAATAAGCTTTTTATTTCCTTTCCCTTTATAATGATTAAAAGATAATAGCTTGCAATCATTCCAAGTTGTTTTACTTTGTTATAAGGCCGCAGGTTCTGAAAAGCAGACATTAAGGGATTACGTATGTCAATATCCAAATATAGATATTCTTATTTTCTTGGAATATCTGATAATAATTGAATAAATTATTTTTTTCTAATAAAACGTAGATCATTTAGTTTCTTTATAGACTTGTTTTCTTTTTGTATATATGTCATAAATACTTGCGTTTCTTATTCTCCTACGGCTAGTGTTTGTTAGTACAAGAAATGCAATATCCCAAATCCACCTGTCCAATAAGGAAAATAATAATATTCTCCTCAGATGTGTTTTGTTATTGCTTGAAGTAACTTACTGCAAATTGTATTTTTGGGCCCTTTAATTTTAAAATTCTGCATAGAAAGACGAAGTTTCTGAAATGACAACCCATACTTTAATCAAGATCTTTTGATGTTCTGACTTCCTCATTCATAACTGCATTAACAAGCTCAATATAGCTTTGACACTATAGAATAAAGCTCTTTAAATGTCAATTATTATTTTTTTACTCAAGTATGCTTCAACAGGAACATAAGACATGACAATTAAATCCAACTAACTGTATTATTTTGATTATATGCTACTTTGATTCTTTAGACTTGTAGGTGGTTTTATATAAGTTTTTTGTCCTAAAGATGCCAGGTGCATGGAATGTCTTAAAAGCCATTACAAATTTAAGTTAATGATTATTCAATGAATAAAAAATGAAAAAGAGAAATAAAGTGAGACTTAAAATGCCATATTTAAAAACTTTTAATTTACTCAAACTTAACATATTCAAAATAGAATCTCTATTTTAAAAAATATTCTGTTCATTTGCACTTCTAGTGATACGTCTTTAGACTACTGCCTGTATATATTACAGACGATCTTAGGCTACTGCATGTACTCTGGATCAGATTCAAGATTAGGTGACAGATTTGTTTTCTCCAGGAATAAAATACCTTCCATAATTATTTTTCTTTGTATGTATGTACGTTTGTATTTATAGATTTCTTTTTAACAAAGGCTGCTACAAGTTAACTTGTGGACTGAAAAAGATGTATATTCCCATAAGTCTTTAAATTGAGAAAATCTTAAACTTAATGCATTGCAACATATTACAAGATGCACCAAGACCTCTGTTGTTTGATCTGATCTCAGAAATATCATGGAAATATGAAAAGCACATGTTTTTCTTTGTCTAGTTCTTAGTTAACACCAAGGATTTTAATAGCAACATGTAAGACTAAGATGATAGAAAATCCATCTTTGAAACTGGAGTCTTCATTATATCAGGAGCGGAAAAGAAACTATAATATATACATAACAGTTCCTTTAGCAGAGCGGAGTGACAAATCTGTTGTCCATGGTTGTAATAGCTACTCTTCTACACAGCATATTTAATCAGGGGAGAAGAGTGGCACTGCACACTGAAATTCATAATTCACTCCCCTAGATTTAGTAATGAAAAGAAAATAATACGAGGCCTTAAAGAATTAAGGCAAAAAAAAAAAAGAAGAAATAAAGAAAAGATAAATGTTAAAGTTGTGATGGCTTTTATTTTCTTTCTCTTCTCTTTTTCATGCACATGTTCACTCCTCAGATGGCTGGCTATTTAACTTCATGTTAGGACATTTAATATAATGTATGTTTTGCCACTAAAATTTTTACCAAAAGATTTGTGGTTCTAAAAGTAGATAACACATAAATTCCAGTTCACTGCTGAACCCTTAGAACACCAGGAGCAAAATTAGATTTGTTTTTAGACTTGTGTCTGTTTTATTTAAAGCCAAAGGGGAAAGAAATATCCTTTTGTCAGAAAAATCTACCCTGTGAAGTCAACAGTGGGCCCTGTCCTTTTGCTTTTTTCATAGGGTTGAGTAGGATTTCCAAACAAGTAAGTGTTCAGTAAATGATTTTAGGACTTGAAAGCTTAGAAGGCATTTTGGGGTGGAGAACAAATGAACTGAACACAGGCAGCAAGATGAATTAGCCTTGATGTGGTGGGAAAACCTCTTCTCTTAAAACTGCAGACCATATTCCTAAGTTGTTAGCCTGTTAAATAATGGGCACAAGGGCTGATGCCACAATGATGAGGACATGCCTGAGAATGGCTTGCATCCACAAAGCTCCCCGGTCAGTTGGAGGCATAGTCATATACCTTTCAGTATGTAACTCCATTCAAAAAAATCCATTTCACTTGCTCTTAAGATCACTTGCAGTGAAAACCAAAGATTCGTTTGTGAGGATCTTAATAAATAAGGGAGGGTTGCCTTCAAAATAAAATCTTGATCCAAACAAAAATACTAATATAAATACTCCTTGGAGGATCAAATTTACTTCTTTTTCCTGTGTCCCATTTCCTGATTCTCAAGCATTTCTTCTTCTCTTCTTCTGAACTCCCCCAAAGTTCAATCAATATAGACTCAGATCGCTCTGAAGGTCCTCCTTCTGTGTCCTTCATTATAAACCCATTACAAACTCTTTCTCCTGTAGCTCCTGCCATCTGCATGACTTTTTTTTTTCCACTCTGCATCACTCATTTTTACCCTATTTCTGAGATCTCATTTTTCATAGATGAACAGTATTCAGACCCTTTTGCTGAGGAAAGACAGAGAACTAGATGCTGCAACAGAATTACAACATCTGAGGAGTTATTTTCACTGACTGTATAAAAACAAACAGCTAAGTTACCCTCTCACCTTCCCCTCAGCTACACTGGTATATGTCTTCTGAACAAAGACCCATTTGGAAAAAAAAAAACGGGTTTGTAAAAGGATTGATGGCAAAATATCTGTGAAATATACCTGTATTTTTAAAATTCTGTCACTCATAACTAATTGAAAATAATTTTCATAGTCAAACACTGGAATTTGGCAACCAGGTAGCAAAGAGGAGCCATGTATCTATATCTGCAATAATTTTTCTCTATAAATGAAGTTTAACTCATAAGAATACATAGGTACAGAGAGAGGAGAGAGCAAGGAGAGCTATAAGGATAAACACTAAAAAGTAATCATCTATTCCTACAGGCTGTCCTGAAACCTTCAGATATTTACATGTGATATCCTGGATTCATAAGGGTATATAGAAATTACTGAAGTTGTTAAACTTTAGTGAACTTGTTAACAAGTGATTTCCATTTTTGGTTTTGTGTTCAGCATTCTCTATCACATAGTATTCAGTAAAAAGGATTTTTCTGTTTCTTATGGTTCATCTATTAGCAAAAAGTGCTGAGTGTCATGAAAGTTGGCCAAAACTACCTCCACAGACGTCTGTCCATTCAGTGAGATATTAACATCCTCTTGAAGAATTATTTTTTTTATTTTAGCCCATGTTAGTGCCTAGAAGCACAACAGCAATCTGGACATGTCTCAAGAAGCACACCACTAGCAGAGGCTTTGCAACACCTAATTCTGGGCATTTCTTGAATGTGCATAGGATAAAGAGAAATGAATATTCTCTGTCAGCATATAGAAGAAGAAACTGCCCTCCATAGGAAAATTGGTCACACATAAGATCTGGATGGTCTTGTGTCAATGGGAGCTGACCATTGACACAAGATCAGATTCCCACTACGGACCTCGACTGTCCAAAGTTCTGGCAACTAGTGACGTCTTTGGTTTTCTTCAGCTATGTGGTGCAGGTCTGAGTGCTGCTGGCAGTTATTCCATATGTCCTTGTCATATATAATCTCATGTCCCATAGGCTCAGTAGGAACAGCAAGAATTTCATACTTACTACTTATCGAAGCAGCAAGAGTTGTTGTAAATGAAATGCCATATTCTAACCAGGTGCACATTCACTTGATAAATATGGGAGGAGAAATGTGTTAAAGATTTAATAACCAACTCAACAGGCAAACTTTGTCCCATCTCCAGCAACTCCACCCTCCAGCAGTGCTTCCCAGCTGCCTCCATTGCTTTTTTTACAACTGGCAGCCTTTACTGAGAACAGAGTAAGGAGCTTGTCTAACTCTTGTCTCACTCTCCCCAAGTCTGAGGGAAAGCTAGGAGCACGTGGTTCCTCATCCCCTACTTTTGCCTGACTCTCCAGCACTCAGAAAAGTAAAAAGTGTAGTGATCAGCAGCAAATGCTGTTTCTCAGCCCCAGCTCTAGTTTAGAGGAACCTCTAACATACAACATCTGCCAGTAATTTTTGAAGGATTAAGGGCCAGTGTATCCTGGACTGCAGCATATTCCATTACAGTGTTCTTCCCTGTCCATGCCTCTGCATCAGGAAAGTTGGGAGAAAAGCAGATGCCTTGTGTAATTTCCCAACACAAGTGCATTTTTCACTTTGCTTTATTACTGACCATGGTAGCACCCTTGCCCAGCTAAAGTAGGATATCTTGGGAGCTAATTTTACACTTCTTAATATCCAGATGAGCACAGAAGAGAATGTTCAACATATCTAAATCCTTATAGCATATGTCATTATGTCTTAGCATTATGACATAATGTCTTTTTCAAAATTCCATTATAATCTCATTATATGTAGTTGACTAGTCTGTGCAAAAATGTATCCTTTGAGATAGTCCTTCATTTTTCTATTGGTCCTTTACAGAATATATCTATTCTGTTATCTTCAGATCAGGACATTTCTACCTGTCAAATTAATTTAGAAACAGATTGTATAGACTTCCTACTTCTTTTAAAACCTTCTTCTTGCTGTTTCTTTGCTTTTATTTATAGGAATACTTGAAACAACAGATTCCATGAAAAATACTTTTGCAATTATCATATTAATTTGCAGGATTGAAGAGGATAATCTTCAGCCACTGAGCTATTGCAGGTCTTGTTTATTGACCTTGTTATTATACCACATAAGGAAATTTCTGTACACCAAAACGATCATTTTATCTTTTTTTTTTTTTCCCCAAGATATATGGCATAAACCTCTTCACAAAGGAGGAGTTATTATTTACTGACACATGCATTCTTGTCACACAAGATCTTCTACCTATTTGTTTGCTCTTACTGGAGAACTTATGTGCAAGTTTAATAAGTATGAAGAGTTTAGAAAGTTTATAGATAGATGGATAGATAGATAGATAGATAGATAGATAGATAGATAGATAGATAGATTAGGTGATACAACTTAACTAGTTGTAGCAAAACAAGACCTGAGAAGAATGGGTTATTTTTAGGATTTGAGAAGTCTTGCTGTGCAATAGGATAACAGTCCACATCCTTGATTTCAGATCAATGCCAAGTAGAATTGAATGCTGACAATGAATGATATAAACAGCAGAATAAGAGGAGAACCTGACTTCAAGCTGACACTACCCACTAAGAAAAACAGTGTCAAATCATGACTGCTAGACTGGCACGAAGTGCAGACAGACACAGAGATCGATGCATTTCAAGGATGACGAATGTTGTTATGTAAATACTCTTACAGTGGAACACTAAAAGTAGAGCAGGAAAAATGACAAATAAAAAATATTCTCTCACAGTCTTCTTACAGTACAGAATGGAACAAATCTGTGGACAAATAAAACTATTGTGACAGAAAACAAACATGCAAGAAAAAAAATATGGAAACTTATCTGTACCTACCCGGGAAGCATCTGATGAAATACTGATAAAAGATACAGGTGATATAAAAAGATGGCAGAAATGAGTGATGGTTGTGAGATGATGTATCAGACATCAAAACCTGAGGAAAGAGAATGTAGTCTTTAGAAATTCTTTTTTTTAATTAAACATAAATAAAGATCATGCTAAGTCTTTGATTGGTGGAAAGACATATATCTCTCCTCTCTAATAAAAGTCACAAATACTCCCAGTTCTGAAACTGGCCTTCCCTTTTTGATCAATCCTATACTCTTGGGAATGAGACTACTTTGAAGCAGCTGGATAACTTTATCTAATCCCTTAGAATATCTAGTAGAGTTTTTTTTTTCTTTTTTTATGTTTTCTCTATTTGAGGGTCTTCATCTAGAAGGAAATCTAATTTTCCCATCTTCAAGAGGGAAAAAACAAACTCATCTCCTATTTCCATTCTCATTTACATAAATTGGCATACCAGAAATGACGAGAACTGCCTGGAAATGTTCTGCTGGCTGATCTTTTGAGGAGAATGGACAGAAAATTGTAGACATTGTCAATATTTGTCAACTTTCCACTGGAAAAAATGCACACAATTTCATGTTTATTTTCAATTTGAATTGTTTCAATATTAGTGTATGTTCTTCTTAATCACTACAGTGTCCCAAGAGAGCTGCAGTTCTCTTTGTTTACAGTAAAGCTCTGTCTGTGGTCTGAGCTTCATGGCTTAAATTGTATCTATTCTATCCCTGACTGACCTGAGTATAATTGAGGTAAAGTAGTCTGAGTGGGCCATAAAAGACAGAAAGAGTATACCTAAAACTACAACTAAAAGCATATCTTTTATAGACATGAAAACAAACCTAAATTATAACTCTTAGAAGAAACAGTGAGAAACTTAGTGGTTACAGCTGAATACAAATAAAATGGTTTGAATCAAAACTGAATTCCACAGTGAAATGTAATTTATTATGCTATAGCTCAGATCAGATGTCTAGACATTTCCAATTCCCATATTTTTTTATTTGCATTGATAAAAAGTCAATATTTTGCTTTTCAGTCTAATCTGAGGTGAAAATAGGCATATTAACATATTATGATATTGAATACATAATATCATAATTTCTAACAAAATTTCCCAGTTTTTACCAACTGCTCATGGCCTTTGGAGAGATTCAGGATGATGATGTTTGTGATGTCAAAGAGCTGTAGATGAAAATATGAGAAACAGTTGACAAGAAATAATACGGATGTAAAACTACAAATCTGAGACAAGCACATAATTGTCATGGCATAATTTCATATGATTTTATGTGATATCAAATACCAAAAAAATCACTTTCAGCAAAGTGCAAATAGGAACATACTAATCTGCAGATTTATACTTCAGACAGTAAAAAAAGGAAACAAGACAATACTTTGTTAGCATGAACAGACTTCTGACTTTTTTTCTTTTTTTAATGTGAAGTTACTTAGCTGAAAAGAAGGTGATTAACTGAGTTCACCAAGCACTTAAGGTGAACAGTTCACAGAAATGACACAAGTGTAGTCTGTTTTCTTGTGTATGAATTATCTCAAAGCAAGCTGTGAATTTTCTGAGTGTATATGTAATTAAACATATTTACTGAACGATTCTAAATCTGCAGTTTATTTGCAAAAGCTCTATATACAAATTCAGTATTCAAAATTCAAGCTGTTTGATTAGGTCAGTAGGCACATAATACGTTTCAATTTCAAAAGCTTGATTCTTCATATCAAAAGCTTGATATGAATCATTTAGAATTTGCTTTTTGCAAATACTCTTCAATAATATGCTCAAAATTCATCAAACATTATTGTTAGTACCTCTATTCCACAGAATAGTTACAGAAAGCAAACAATACCCAATGCAAATCACTAAAATGTCTACGCAACTTTCCAGTGAAAGGAAGTCTAGCTGATAAATGGAATTTAACAGCATAAAAGAAGAAACTGCAATTGCTTACTTAACTTGGAGAAGAATGACATTCACATACCTGTAAAATATGTAGATCTCTTAAATATATATGAGTAACAAATATATATTGCTACTCTTACATATTTTTTTCTAACAAAACTCTTTAGTTATCTAAAGTTTAAATATAAAATGAAAGTACAGTTACCTATGGAGGCTGAATGTACTATACTTATCTGAATTATTCTGATCATAAATTTAGAAGGTATGTCTTTTCAGCTGCTAAGCAATACATAAACATGGGAAGCTGCTTACCTAAGCTTTCTTTCATTGCTATAGAAAATACTAACAGAACAATTAAATCATTAGTTCAATGAAATTTGCAGTGCATACAGATAATAAATATATGGAGCTTATTCTCTTATATCTTCATTGTCTGAGCTTCTTTCCTTTTACTGGCAGGCTTACAGAAATACAAAAGTCATTATAACCCAATAACTTAAAAGTGCAACCTCTGTTACTTTAACTTTTTAATACTGTGTGTCAAGGCATTGTTATAATAGATAATGAAATGGGGATGGGGGAGAAAACACACCTCTGAAAGACTTTCTACAAAAAAAGGATGAACACGTAGTTCTTTGCACAAAGCATTAGAAAATACTGTGATATTTTATTATTAAAAATGCTGCTGAAAAGTTTATACATATGTGTCCAGCCATATATATCTTCTATCATTACTTAAGGCAAAAAACAAAAAATTGCAAAACAATAACAAAAGTAACCATTAAACCCTGCGTGCCTCTTAAGATCAAGAATGTAAGCCTGGGAAGGTACCTTTTCTTTTACAGTTTGCAAAGTGTATTTTGAGATCAGTATTATAGAATTCCATGAATACCCTACAAATCTGTTCCTCTTATAAATCATATATCGGTCAGGATGTATTAAATTATTAAATCAACTTGATTGTAATTACTTTTAAAAGCTAAAATCATTCACTTACAGGATTTTTGTTTTTGTTTTACCCAAATGTCACAAGCCTGACACAGTACTGTACATATTGCTAGCAGAAGACAATTGGAAGTACTAAACAAATACTGTAGTTCACATTACATACATACCCAACTGATTATGATGTCAAGCATCATTGCCTTTTTTTTTTCTTTTTTTTTTCTTTTTTTGTTCTTTTTTTGTTCTTTTTCTCCCCATTTTTTTTAAGAGTCATGAACTGCTGCATCTCAACTGAGATATTACATAGGTGGTGGGTGGAAACAATCTGGTATAGAGTCAGCATTAATCAACATGATATGATGGATCAGTGAAAAAGTCAGTTTTCTATTTGCTACTACTTGTACTTTGGGCTTGCTTCTTCAAATTTCAACCTGGCCATCCAGGTCAGGGGTATAGTACATTTATCAGATATATAGAATTATATTAGCCACTTGTTGCATTTTTATCATATCATTAACTTGCTTTTTATTTCCTTCTTTCTGTATATGTTTTACTACCTGCTACAACATGGGAGTTGTGCAGATGAATAGAGAATTCAGTGAATCATCTTGTCTATGATTTTATATTTCAGGATGAATATTTCAAAGCTTTTTATCAAAAAAAAAAAAAAGGAAGAATCAAAATGAGATACAAGGCATCTTGTGTTAGATTCTGTATGGGACTTATGATACTTGATGCAGCTTAGTTGTGAATTAATAATATAAAATACATCTTGGATAATGATGTTCAAGTGAAGACCAATTTTGTTCAAATATCTTTGGTTACTCTTTCTTGGTGACATCTAAGACAAACTATAAAGCAACCTTCATTTGTGAGAACTTACTTCTAGCTTTTCACATTCAAATCAGCTGTTTAAATGAAACTTTTGTTGTTGTTGTTGTTGTTGTTGTTGTTGGATAGCTCTGCTTGGCCCTCATTTTTCCAGTTAAGGAAGGACAGAAGGAATTAATCATCTACAAACTATGCCCATTGTGATGGTGATTCTCTGTGGAATCTGCTGTTATGTTCAGACATAGAACATCCAATGACCTCCCTGCTTCCCTCTCCTTATATTCACTGACTATGGGACTGTTGTGCACATAATAGATCAGTAAAACCAGCATTTTCTGACAGGCATGATCTCAAACAGAAAACCAAGATACTGGGCAGAGCAGTTCTTTACACACTGCTCACTTCTAAACACATTAAAGCAGACAAACAAACAACTCAGCATTCCCCCACCTTTGTACTGCATTTTTCCCTTTGTTTAGAAGGAACTTTCTCAGCTCAGATTTTTCTGCAACTGCTGGTGAATATAGAACTATTTTTCCTTGGAAAAGGATGACCAAAAAGCAGGCTTTCTTTGCTTTTGTCAGGGCACAAAACACTTCCTAATGTATCACAATAATCAAGAATTACAAACTGGACTCTTTGAATACATATTATTGGATGTTTCTTGGTTCTATTTAACAAGCTTAAAATAGTAATTGTATTTCTTTTTTCCATTTTCTGATCCATTGCTTTGTTGCAATTTCATGAAGGCTAACACAAATTAAATTATAGGAAAAAAATCAGAAAAAGAACAACAGTCTTCTATGTATGCTTTAACATGCACTAGCGTAACCTGTAAGAGAAATATGCAGGTCACACAGACAATTGTATCCTCTGCATGATGCATGGCCTGGTATAAATGAAACATGTTAGAAAACCGCATGTCTTTGTTTACCTCTAGTAATTAAGAAGAAAATCCTCCTCTGGGCCTGGAGGAAACAGAGGTGATATGACTAATGTATATACACATAGGTCACAACTGAATGCACAATCTTTCTAAAAGCTCTTTTCAAACTTAAAACATCAATAAAAGCTTCTTCTTTTTGTTTTTAAACTCACAGCTATATACATTTTTACAGAGTTTCTTTAAATATAGTTCAGGCTGGCAAGTCATCTCTTTGCACAGAACTATACGTATTTTACTGCATAGTCAGTCCTCCTCTTTTTTTTTTCTTTTTTATTTTTAATAATAAAATCCTATTTCCCCCTTCTGGATTACCGCTTCAATTGCTGGGTAAAAGCCCATGGTGATGTCTTTGTTTTAACAGGGCCATTCGTGATATGGCACATAAAGAACTTTTTTTTATTATTTCATTTATTAAAAAAAAAAAAAAAAAAAAAAAGTACAGTCACTGGCTCTGTGTTCCAGGAGATTCTGCTTTGCTTGTTACACTCAACATCATTTTAAATTACTTCTTCAGGCCCCAACTTTCAATCAAAGTGGTTGAGATCTTAAAGCAGTATCACAACAGCAAAGTACACGTTTCACATTTCACAGGGTTTGTGGTTGATCTTTAATATCAGTGTGTTTCTATGGGAAGGATCAGTAAGCAAATAATGACTGTCCTTTTTTACTTTATGTTTTGACAAGGTGTTCTATGGGTGATATTATTCTTTATCCTTTTATTTTCTTTTTTTTTTTTCTTTTTTTTTTTTCTTTCTTCCAAGTGGCTTGTGAGAGTACAGGGGAGAAGGGTCGAGCTATACCCTAGTGGTGGAATGCCCGTGGGGCAAATTTGTACTGTTTTGTCCTCCACTGAAGGTGTTGAAAGTATGCAAAGGCTGCATCCCTGTTAATGTATTTGGAATCATGGTTATGGTGTTGGGCGTCATGAGCGGGATGTCATCCGGAGACCTTCTCAATGTCAGTGTGTAGTCAGGCGGGCAGGTGAGTCTCAATGTGTCATGAGCCTGCAGTGATTCGCACTCATGGTCGTGTTCCAGCTGTTTCATCTGCAAGGACATAATCTCTTCGTTCTGTATGTGCGTAATATCGTTGGTGGTGTTCCTCTGGGGACTTGGGCGCCGGTGAGTCTCGTGACGCCGCTTGTCTTTCTTGTAATACAATGCAGCAAATGCTAAAATGTTGAGAAACAGCAAGGAGGCCCCCACGGCAATGGTGACGCTGAGCTCCGTTGAGTAATCTCGCTTGTTTTCTATCAGGACTGTCGTATCCTCTGGAGCTGTTTTATGGGTGTCCTTTGAGTGCTTGGGGTTGTTGGCTGGTGTCATTGCTGGCCGTTTGGTGGCTGGCCACAATTTACCAGGAGAACGTCGGGTAACATAAGGAAATGATGTCATGTCAGGAGGGGGTACTTTTGTTGTTGTGGAAACATACTGAAATATTTCATTTAGATTGTGAAGATGTGGTACAAGTTCCAACCAGAAAGCGACTTTTGTTGCTCGGTAGTGATCGCGAACTCGGGGTTTCAGGCCAATATGCAGATAAAGCTGGTCTTTGGGATTGTATTTGGACCAGGCCACTTCTTCAAAGCGGTTGGGTTTTGTGTGGATGAACTTTGTATCCTGTGGAACAGGCTGGTTTGGATCTCTACAAAAATAAAAACAAGCAATATTCTAATTACATTTTTAAAATGTGTTAACACTTTATACTGCACTTATACTATAATTACACTTTATAATATAATTAGCCCAATCTACAAACAGAAGTAAAAAAAGAATACTGAATTTTACATGGAAAATTAATTTATAAACAAATGAATAATTACTTACTGTACAGTAAATCACAATATGATATTTCTTCCAATGAAAACAAAACAAAACAAAAAATGTGTTTCAGCTCTTAAAAGCTCATCCAGATTTTTGTGATTGCCCTTGAGTCTCATTCTCTGAAATAGTCTTTGAAAGGTACTTCCTATTGTACTTCTCCAGAAGCCTAGGTGTTGGCTCATAAAGGTGTAGGTTCAGCTCTTCTCAAGATTTGACATTACCTTTCTTATTTCAGGTACTGTTGCTGTGAGTAGTAAACATGGACATCTAATATGGACATAAGTCTCTATGGCAATGTCAGTTATCCATATGACCATGAGAATTTATGCCACTTGAGGATTTCATATATACATACTACATATAAACTTAGACATGAAGTAGCAAAACTAATAAAAGTAACTGGGAACCATTTGTATTTCTTGAGGTATCTATTAGCAGTGCTTCGGCTCTCTATCTGAGAGGAATACTTTTGAACAATTTCTATGTTGCAAACCTTTCTCTGTCTTGCATTGAAGGATTGTTATTTCAAAATTCACTGCCTTCAATGATACTAAATAATTATATTCAGTGAGGTTTAAGTCTGTGTTATCTAAGAATGAGAAATAAAATAAATGAGATCATCAGGTTTTATAATAGTAAAGTAGTACTAGAGATAAGATTAGTACATTATAGAAGTGGTTAGATAATTTCTAGAATAGTAAATATTAATTCAAACTATATATTTTTTCCTTTTTCTCTTATAGATACAAAATAAAGCAAACCAATGGCAGGAAAAGTATTTAAATGTAGCTAGGATGTATCTAGTCTTATTATCTGTCAAAGACTTTAGAAAATATTGCTTTCTCTAGGCATGAAAAAATATACAGGCATAAAAATAAGTCCAATAGCTCAATATTCTGTTGTTTAAGAGTTTGTATCTTATCTTATAGCAAAGAGTATGTTTTGGATTCTACAATATATTATAATAAAAGTATATAATTCTTATAATTCATTTTCAGTGCATTAGTCTCAGAACATTTGATTTTCTTTTCTATTCCCATTTGCAGTAATCCATTTCTTGTGAAAATAATTCTATTTTTTTTTCCTAATATACTATTAGGGAAATTTCAATATTCTTTCCTACAGATTTTAAAGCATTTTAGTTTTTGTTTTGTTCTGTTTTCCATTTCTGTTTCCAAACACTCATGATTACCTAGTTCAATATTTCTTTGCCTTTCATAAAGAAGGACTCTTAATTCATATGCCAGTATGCTAATTAGACTTTAATAATTTAATGATTCCTGCACTCATATGTTTTCCTGAAAGAATGTCTATTTCAATATTGTTGAGTGAAAGACTTATCTTTCTATTTTGGTATTCTGATTTTGCATTTGAAGAAGGTCTGAACTGGGTATTCCAAAACTGTGGCTTTTATTATTTTATTTTATTTTATTTTATTTTATTTTATTTTATTTTATTTTATTTTATTTTATTTTATTTTTTATTTTTTA
>JAWLRI010001097.1:203241-216579 GCA_034781795.1 Crypturellus tataupa
TGAGGGTGACAGAGCACTGGAAGAGGCTGCCCAGAGAGGTTGTGGAGTCTCCTTCTCTGGGGATCTTCAAGACCCACATGGATGCAGCCCTGTGCCACCTGCTCTAGGTGTCCCTACGTGTGCAGGGGGGTTGGACTAGATGATCTCTAGAGGTCCCTTCCAACCTTGGGTATTCTATGATTCTATGATATTAATGCTATGCATAACCTTCCCTATCCATCTGCTAAACATCCTCAAGTGTCCCCAACAGTGCTTAGACCCCAGATATTTGGCTTGAGGATCAATTTATTGGAAACAGTGAATCCATTATTATATTTCCTTTATAATCATGCTCTGTATACTGCTTTTTACTTTGACTCTATGCATAACTTTTACAGTGTAGTGCAAGACAGAGAGATGGGAGATGTCTCCCATTTAGAAAAAACAAACAAACAAACAAACAAAAAAAAAAAAAACACTGAATTTTGCCTGTAGCATGTCCTATCAAAATTACTTTTGCAGACTTCTCTGAGCAGAGAGATCCTGAGATAAGCTATGTTGTGACTGGTGACTAGTTGCAGACTAGTAACTTGTGACTTGTTGCAGACAAGTGACAAGTGAGAAGAGACTGCAGAGTAGCCATATATGAGTTTGTGTAGAAATAATGCTAAAGTATATAGCTCTTCATACAGAATACAAAAAAAAATATTTTTTTTCCTTTATTTGCTAAATGGTTTGAAATTTGAAGTTGCTACTTGCAAAGCAAGTAATATTCAGCAACTCCAGCATTCAGATATTGTCTTCTACTATAAAATGTTGATCACAGAAGGAAATATCTGTGCCTTATGACCTCTTATCCTACTCAGTTACAGATAAAACCCATTGAAATTAAACTCAAAATATAGTAAGTAAATAGAAAATTGTAGTGAAGACAATTCAGTTTATGGCTTTCATATCACTTAGTAGATTAAGTTATAATATAAAGGATAGCAATGTTTTTAATTTTCTACGTAACTCAGGTTTAAGCAAGAAAAAAATCTCCTATGATTTTACCTTAATGGATTCTTTAAAACTACTTCTATTCTGAATGCAAAACCTAAGCCTACATGCCTAGGAGGAACAGCTCATTACCACATGTGGTATAAAAGAATAGGTCAGAGAGAGGGTGAAGTGACAATATTATCACTTGTTTCTATATTGCTTTATTTATGATATCTAAAGTACACTCTTTATAATTAAGGCAAAAATCCAGCCTTAAACACATAAAAGCCCTTTGAACATGTCCTGGATAGCCTATGTTTAAAAGAAAACTTAGGGAAAAAAGAATAAGAAAATACAATGGGATGGATTTTAGCAAGCTTTAAAACTCAGTTTTTGGTATATATATGTACATATATAAAGCAGTGAGAAGCCTCTTACAAAGCACACGTTTAACAAAGCATTATTGAGGTCAATAAGCCTTCTTTAGTTAAATCATTATGCTTTTATACCATAAAATATTTTTAATGAATGCAATTGAAAGTTTGTACGTGACACCTTAACTGCTTTTAAATTTGTCTCATTAAATGTAAAGTGCTCTGAAACTACTGCAGCTGAGGCCAAACAATGTTGTCTAAAGTATTTGAGATTAAGGATATACTCAGCATTCAATGCTATCAACATTACTCAAAGTGAGTAGCACATAACTGTAAGAAGTACCACTGAAGAAACTTTTGTAGACTGTATATTTTTAAAAAATAATGAATGGATATATTTTATTGTCATCTCACTATTTACCCAAGTGTTCACAATTTAAACTTGCCATTATGGAAAATATGTTCAATAACACAGCAGATGCTGTAAAAAGATTATTGTCAAAAATAGTCCCTTAGCAAACAAGACAAATGCATAACAAGTATAGAAAATTAGGTGAATAACCTATTAATTATTCTACAGTTTTGGCAAAATTTCCATTCCCAAAGCATCTGATCTCCTTTGGTAATATTTATTTCACCAAGAACAGAATATGTTCTGTAGTTCTATGACAGATGCAAAGATTTTTTATTATTATTATTATTATTATCATCAAATATATATGAACCTTATACATGAAACCAAGACTTAATCAATATACATTTGTGATTTTTCAACTAAATGATCAATATGGCAAGGAAGAGATAAAATCTTTAGCTGGCCATCCATGTGGAGAACGGGTAACAGGACATAGGAAAAATCTTACCTACTGTAAAGCCATAGATATTAATCTTACCAAACAAGAATGACAGGAAATTTAAGTTGTATGATACAAATGGCTATGAGCTGCAAACACCGCATGGAGTATTTTTACCTTTAATTATAAACTTCAAGAGATTGCATTCTTTTGAATAAGAAGGATTATAGAGACTAGACCTTCTTGTTGAGAAGACCACCACTAAGTGACCATGCAGACAACATTATTAACTGTTTTCAAGTCAACTTAAAAAATGATAAACAACTGTTCATAACATTAAGAACTCCACTCTTTTTTTTCCCCTTTGAATAAAAAACTACCCAAAAAGATTTACTTTTATTGAGTAATACTATTTTTAAGAAATTAAATTAATTAAGAATAAAATTGCTTCATAAACACATTATGTTGCTACAAAGAAGCTTCCTGAAAATAGAGACTTCTCTGCTGGTGTTTATGTGGTGGATATTATTGAAGCATACCTCTGCAAATAGACAGGTGTCTAAAATCCAAATGTGTAGCACAATTTAATTAAATTTTATAATTAAAAAAAAATACCTAAAAGTTGGCTCCCCCATGAATCTTAATGGCAGCTTAGCAAGTAGCCTCCAACACTGGCATATATCGATTGACTTTTAGTTTTATTCTTTTGTTATTTAGTCACATCTTTTCTTATAATACTGCTGCTCTTTGAGGCCTTAAGTAAGAAATAGCTGGGAATAAATAGCACTCAAGTAGTCTGACCTGAAATATCAATGAGATATGTGTCCAGGAACTACAGTGGAAAGACATTTGGAATAACGAGTTCCGTATCTAAAATATCACTGTTAGTGTATATAGCAGAGCACCCTTGATTCTGCAAATTTCATACTTTCAAGGTAGATGCAGGCTGATGCAACAGATAAACCCTACAGGTAACATGCCCAACTCACACACTCATTCCTCTACTCTCAGGGTTATGCATATAAGGATTCAGTGGACGGCAACAGAGCTGTAAGTAGGACAATTCATGCACTTTACATTGTCACTATAGTAGAAAAAAAAAAAGGTCAAATGGAAGTAGAAACAATGTGACATGGGTCACTGGCTCTGGGATGAATTGTGAACATGTACATGTCTCTATGTCTATCTAACTAACTTAAAACGCCATTATCACTATCCTAGAGAGATGCAATAGGAATTTTTGGATCAGCATCATTCATCTTCCTTGAGAATGTCCAGAATAAAGGAAAAGAAAAAAGAATCTTCAGTGAATCTGGGCGTCAAAAATGCCTCCATGGACATGCATGTTGATATGACTGGTGGTTTCCAGTGGGTTAATTGGGTGACAAGATGACCCACTTTTCAACATGAACACCAGGGTCATCTGTAATCTTGTTCCCAACTTGAAATACCTGTCCCTCAAAGGAAGGTGCATCTTTGTGCCTCACTGCTCATGTTTTTCATGTATGTCTCAATGTGAACATAAAATATATATTTGGAAGGATAGATGCAGCAAAAGTATCAGGAAGTGGAGGACCAGCAAATATTAAATAGGCAATGAACTGCACAAGATATCTGTTTAAAATAATTGATTTGCATTTGTTTAGTTTGAGTGAACTATATGTAGAGGTAAGCATTTTTTAAATGCAAAAAGTAGGACAAAGCAGGAAAGAGAAAGCAGTAAGTAATAAAATACCGTAAAACCTTTCCCCAATAGCTAACATGCCTTCATTCTTCGATTAGAAAAGGCTAATGTTGCAGTTTGAAGTGGGGGAGGGGTGCAAATTTAGTAAGAGATGAATCCCCTTGCAATCCAGATGATCCTCAGAGGTTAGAGGGACTAGGTTCTGTCGATTATAAATCTGACTGCCTTCAAGACAAGTAGATGAGTTCATGAATAGCACGATTTATTCAAATGCAACATTTACAAAGGAGGTTTTGGATATCCATACAGGACATTCTCTACTACAGTGTGGGGTTCTTAGCTAGCTTCTAATGCACCATGCATTAGAATGCACTAATGCACAACAATCACTCACCCCAGAAGATGGGAGAGGGCTCTCAGCCTTGAAGAGTCTCCTCAGGCGGTGTCCCAACCGAGGAGAGGAAAGAGGTTCAGCCCATCAAGCTAACTATTTCCCTCCTTAGTTCACATTTATACAGTTTTATTTTTTTATTTTATTTTTTTTTTTTTTTACATTTAGGTGGAGCTTGAGTGACTGTAGTCATACTTATTTTTGTTATTGATCTGTTTAAAATTCTCTCTAGTCAATCGAAAATCCAGAGAGCATGCTCAGTGAGGAGTGGTCATACCTTGGAAGCAGGTAACTTTTGGTGTGGAGGTGTGTGTTGATAGTATAATGAGATTAGAATGAGGAAAAGTTCGAGCAAAGTCCATCTGAAAGAACTTATCTGCCACCACTGATTGCCCAGCACCAGACATCTTATCGTACTACGTGGCTTATCAGCTGCATGGTAATCCAGGTTTTCATCTCTGCAGAGAGTACAGCAGAGTTTGGCTGCGGTGTCTTCACTCCCCCCATGCTCCATTCATTCATCAACTGCCCAGCACATCAGGTTACCACCTCAACAGGGAGTACAACAAAGTTTGGCCGCAGTGTCTCCATTCTGCTTCACTCTTCGTTTACTTTTATTAGTGTGTGCTAAGAGGGCAGACTGTATTTCTGAAAGAACTGTGCAGGATTCTGTACAAACCAAACATCCAGGAAATGGCGACTGTCCCTCATCCCAGGAAAATATCTGTAATGCCATAACTTCTGTTAGACCCTAGTTTTTCTCTAATTTCCCTTTTCTCAAGAAATTTTCCCATGGCTATGTGTTTGCAAATGGCTGATTTCTAATGAGGATTGACCTTGTGGAAGGGGACAATGGTTTACAATTGTTTACAGTTTCCATCTCAGCTTATTTGTCTTCTACACCATGGACAATTGTCTTACTCTATGAAACAATTTTCTCAGTTACAGGAGGTGAGCTCATTGCTTTTCTGTTGTGATCCAGGTATAAAGCCCATTCCCCTAAACTACTCAGCAATGACCAACATTTAGATTGCTTAGCTTGTACAACTGAAAACAAACTTTGACATGCTTTAGGAATGACTGCTTTTGAACCATTAGCTTGAGAAGCAGATGAGTACATTGGTCACAGATAGCCTCACACTTTTTTATGTGTCCACAGCAGTTATTGTGACTGCTGTTTCTTTTTTTATGCCTGCTGAAGACTACAAGCGCAGAACTGTAATGCAAATGTAGCTTGCCCAATGCACCAGTAATTATTCATTCAGCAACATTTGAAAGCCAGAAGCTATTATAGCATTTAAAGCTAATATATGACAAACAAAGAAAAACAAAGAGTTAACAAATACAGATTTCATTAATAATCAGCTGTTTTGAAGCCTGGACATTCAACAGTGTTCTGTGTGCAAGCTATGAACTTTTTATGGATCAATTCTGGAACTTGTCTTCAAAAATATTTTTTGAACAATAGTAAAGCAAAATGGTTGTTGATAAGCAAACAGAAAACAATCGGTACTGAGAAAAAAGTTGAACTGGCTCTAAATACAAATAAAGCATTTCCATTATAACATTCCATTATAATTTTAATTTCCCAAAACTTTGTACCAGTAAGTAAAACACAATTCATAAACATTTATTTTGTGTAATAAATAATGCTATGTTTAATTAAGCTCATGTAAGAATTGAGGTTTTCATGAGGAGGATTTCTACAGATTTTTAGATCAGACCATGAGTACTTAAATTAATAGCATTTTTTTAAGATAACCAAACATATTGCATCATTTGAATCCTAGCAAATTGTTATTGATCCTTTATCAAGCAAAGTTTCTAATGACATTGGACTTGTTTATTTGTGTTGGATACCATTATAAAGGTTGGTATCAATAATCTATAAACTAACCATTCTATTCTGAAAACTCATATAACACGTAGTAATATTTTCCAAAAAATAAGAAAAATCAGCTCTGCTAATAGTATTTGACAAGAATTGGTGATATTCTTAATACCTTGAAAAATGCTTGACTCTTTGACAAAGCAGTAAGGAAGAGGACTGGAGAGAAATGAAATTTACAGCTTACTGGTCCGACAGTAACTAATCACTGGTTTGACAAAATCTTAAGTAAAACTCCTGGAAGCCAAAAATACACTTGAAAAGAAATACTATTACTAGAAGTCTTTATAAAAAAGATGAATAAGCATACCCATCTCAGAAAAGCATAAAACAAATGGTATCTAACTGTAGTAAATGATTCATAGCTTTTTATCTTGATCTGCTAGGTTTCTGGTCCAACATGCTCCCTTAAAATGCAATTTTAAGACAGCGCATCTTCTAAAATACCTGCTACAGAACCCAGTTTTAGTAAGTGGATGTAGACAAAATGTCCCACTTAAACAAAAACAGTGTCTTACGTAGATTACACAGGATGTAACAATTTTTTTTTTTTTTTGCCAATTTTCTTTGGTGTCATTTTTTAAAAAAGCCTGAATAAGAATATTTTCTGACCTTTTAATGATTGTTCCATCTTAACAGGCCTCACAATGTGGGTGAACTTACTCTGAATTTAGTTCAAACTAATTAGCATACCAGACTACAAGCTTGATGAGTTCCATCGCTCAAAAGGACTGTATTCCGAGGGTTCAGTTTTGTGTGTAGTTAATCTTTTTCAGTACAAGACTGGTTGGTATGTGAGGATGCATTAGGTATCTATATCCCAAAGTTAGACTCTACCTTTGCTTGTTTTACTAATTCTAGAGCTAGAGGTGTGCTAATTAGGCTGTTGCAAGTCTTAAAGAGCCTTCAAGCTTCTGCTGAATTATAGGCCTCCCAGGATCCCTTCTGATGATGGTGTCAGCAGTATTGCTATCGAGTCTCCTCTCCCTCATAAGCCTCATATTGACTGAGTTTGCTCTCTGGGAGTAGTCCATTAGACAGTGTCAGAAGGTGCTAAATGTATTTTGTATTTTTTTAGAAAGCTAGAAGTTTATATATTTTTGTCTCCACCTGATATCTAAAACAGCGTTTCAGAAAACTTAGGTATATTTCAGTGATTATATGAATAGATTTCGCTAAATCCTAGTAAATGTACATACTATTTTGTGACTTCTGTTGGCAGAAAAAAAAAGTTCTATGTGCCCACTAACTTCTTTTTTAAATACACTTTTCATAAAACTACCTTTTCTAAGTCTTTTAAACTGAAGTCCTTAGACTATATTAAAATAAATTGCCTCAGATTAGTTTTGTACATCATGAATCTGCTGTAAGAAATCAATGAATTTAAATAATATGCTCCAGCTACAGGGTTTCTAACAAAGTGATCTAAACCAATTTACTTGCACATTCACACTTATGGAATATTCTGATTTGAGTTTCTAAGGAGTTTACAAGGATTTATGTGTCAAAAACCACTCATCTGAAAAATATATATATATAAAAAAAAAGTATAAAACCCCACACAGCACCTCTGTAGTCTTTGTAATCCAATCATTTAAACATAGAGACAGAGAGATCTGGAATATTTTAGAAAATACTTTGACAACCTTGAGTTACCAGGAGGAATATCAACTATATATAGCTGTCTAATATAAACAGGGGATGTTAAACAACAGTCATGATTTTTTTTTCCCTGTGACATTTCTTCAACTTGAAGAAATCCCAACTTAGATATAATTATATGACATGCTCAAATAAAGGAAAACATTACATTTATTTTTTTGTATTTAATGTATGATTTCTGAAGTTTTTGATAAAGCCATAAATCTATATGGAAGGTAATTATCAATCTTGCCCTAAGACATTATCATAGCAGGTCAGATATTTTTGCTATTTTGTACCAATCTTGACAAATATCCGATCATTTATGAGAAACACAGATTCTACATCTACCTTTACAGTTTTTATTTTTTGAATTAAATATACTTTTGAATATTTAGCACCATATCCAGCTAGGTATATTCTCAATCATACTATGATCTGCATATAATCATAAAAAGAAATTAGAGGAGGAAGGAAAAAGGCTTATTAAGTCAAATAGTCTATGACACTTGCTCCTGAAGGAGACTGGCCTACATACTGTTTAGTTTTACTGATCTAACAGTATTTTTATGATTCTATTTAATAATTCATGCCTCTGGTGCTTTTCTTTCATGATTTGTCCTTATTAAAACTTTAAAAAGAGCTGAGACAAGAGTTAATGACAAAAATATGAAGAAAGAACCAATATGGAAATTTTGGACAGTATAATATAAACCGCACCTACCAGTAGCTGAGCTCATGCTTCAATTGCCGTCATGTTCATGGATATTACATAAACTTCCTTCTATTAAGTGGTATTTAATGGCTTCCTAATTGAATTACTCAGGGACTTAGGGTGAAATTGGATTTTTAATGATTATATTCATAATTTAAAAAAGAAAATGACAATAAGATTTTTAAATTATTTTTGCACATAATGTGGGAAAATCCCACAAGTATACAAAATCCTCAAAAGTATATTTGTACTTTTTTTTTTGAGTTTAGTCCTAAATAATGCAAGCAATATGGTTTCCATAACTTTCCTATTAGCTGTACATACTTGCATGTTTTTAGGTGTACATATTTACTTATATCACAGCACAGTTTTGAAAATTAAATTAGTATTGTAGCTTTATATAACTAAAGAAAAAATGAATTATTATTCCCTAGTTTTTAAAATCACTGTTATGAAACTCAAAATAAATTATATATATTCTGGGGCCTCTAGGCATCTGTGACTATTGTTCAAGATCTTTCTGTGAGAGTTCTGGAAATCATCCAGTGATACACCCTCCCTTCAGATGTGATTTTGTGGGGGTTGTCCTCCTCATTCCAGGTGTTCTCAGAGCAATATTTCAAAACTAAAGCAAAGTAAATCCTTAATAGGTTGTTAGGAAAAAAAAAAAAAAAAAGGTATTAAGAACTTGTCTTCAGAAAAAGATGCAAATAACAAGAGGATCCTATTTACACAAATAAATTTTGGCAGGGAAAGATTACATAAAATTTGCACAGTCTATCCATTTCCAGACTTTAGATTGGTTATTATGGTGAGATAGAGAAAGTCAGATCTGCTGAAATGCTTCTGCATGTCAGAAAAATGCATCTAAAAAGTCTATGACTAAATCATATTATAAAAAGAAAACAGAAAACAAATAATTTCTTGGGACTGTTCTCATGTCTCCAGATTCTTTAAAACAGTAGAAGATTATGACAGAAAATATTTGAAGACAACTTTGCTCTGGATTTTCACCCACACATTTTATGGAATAAGTGTATTTGTTGATTACATGAAC
Organism: Crypturellus tataupa; assembly: GCA_034781795.1. Lineage (NCBI taxonomy): Eukaryota > Metazoa > Chordata > Aves > Tinamiformes > Tinamidae > Crypturellus > Crypturellus tataupa. The sequence continues at coordinate 212,746 of JAWLRI010001097.1, forward strand.
TTCATTGTTTTCATACTGTATTTTTTTGGTTATCAGAATTATTAACACATGTTATTTGTTGTGAGAAAAAAATGAAAACTGTTGGTATTAAGATTTTAAATATTTAAAGGTTTTATTGGAAAAATCATAATTTTCTGTTTATTTTTAAGTAAAGAATACAATGACACATAATTAATGGCCTCTTAAAAAAAAAATCTGAAGACTATGAATTAACATTCTGAAGTTTTATGTCAATTTCTGATAGTAAAGCATTAAGTTTAAATAACCTGGAAAAAATCTGAAAATTTGTGAAATTGTTTTTTTTTCATGTGTGGATCCTCAGAAATAACATTTTTTGGTATGTCTGCATACATCTCTGAAAGCAATAAATTTATTCTTTAAAATGAACAGTATCAAAGTAGGGGTATCTTTGTACCAAATGTCTCTTGCTGTTATGCTACTGGAGGCAAATGTGAAAAAGTATTTTCATATTTACAGTAGCATTTTGATTTTTCTTTTACTAAATCTAATTCTTACTGACCTTTTCTTCAAAAAATATTTTTGTTTCTTTTAGAGAGTAAACCCAACATTTATTTCTTTTGCAGTATTTGCAAAGTAGTTATTTACTGTTATTCTTTATTGTAAAAATTGAATGATTTTGTGTTGCCTAGAGACAGAATAGAAGGTTACTTTATACTATTAAAACATATGAACAAATAAAGTAATCACAGTTGAAAATTGCTTACTCTTTATTCTACCAGTTTGTTTACCATTCTGTTGAGTGTGTTTAATGATTTTTTTTAACTTTGTACATGGTGACAATAAACAATTCTTATGATAACAATAACAGTAGCAGGTTACTGAATTTTATGCTTTTTCCTTATCCAAAGCATTTCACCAGATAATACTGTAAATGGATTATTGTGCCCATTGCTAGATTGCTGGCACAAAAACAAGGTTGACTTATGACATTCAATCTCTGCAACTTTTTTTTATTGTTCTAGGTTTTTTTTGTATGTAAATATGATGCAAAGTGTCTTTCTTGAAAGAAAAAACAAAATTATTTTAAGATGTACTATGCAATTGACATAGACAAGTATCATTTGTGTAAGTCCATTCTTACTTGAAAATCATCATACATGACAAAAATAATAGAATACTTGATTTCAAATGCATTTTTTCATGCATCTGTATTTTTTACTGTTATTATGAAAAAAAAAAAACATAATTTCCTTCCTGGTTTTCAAGTATATCTTTTTCCTTATTTATATTTTCCACATATTTGTGCATTTCTACATTTGATTTTACTCATCACTATATATTTATGTATATATATATATATATATAACTAGCAGTTATATATATATATAGTTACAGTTATATGCATATACCTATGTGTATATGCACATAACTATGAACATAGTTTAATGAGTATAACAGTGTTCATTAAATATTAATCAAAAACTGTCCTTTATTAAACCTTTTCACCCTGAGTGGAAAACTTGCTAGGAAATGTAAGCAAATTAAAGCTCTAAACTAGGAGAAGGTTGCAGAACCTAGTCACTGACTGTTTTCCTGTCAGCACTGCTAGCGAAGCAGGTTCCTGTGCAACGCTGTGTCTGTTTTCAAGAACCAACTTGACACAGCCCTGAGAAGCTCGGTCTGGCCTCAGAGATGGCCCTGCCTGTGGCAAGGGATTGGACTAGAGATCTCCTAGGGTACTTTCCTATCTGAATTAGTCTACTACAAAACCAAATAAACCGCTCCGCATCTATACAAACAGAAATAATTTGAAGTACTGATTACTATATTTTTTTTAGAGTGAGGAAAAAAAAAATAAAATAAAATAAAAAGTCACCCTGTTAGATTCACACATCTCTAAGATAGGGAGGTTTTTCATCTTTCATGGTAAATACTATGTAAGTAAATATTATGTGAACTGTGGTAAAACTGCTAATGGTAATTGGTATTTGCCTATCCATTTGAGGACCCCTATAAAGCAGCCTAGATATTGTGAATGTTCTTTTATGTGAGCTGGTTAGTTGTTTGTCGCCATTTGCTGAATTTGTTGCATTATATAACGGGACAATTCTGCTTGCATGCTACTTTGTGATCAAAGCTATGACTCACAAGCACTATTTGTCTGTTTTGTGACAACAAGTCTTTGTACCAATATTCTTAGTGAAGATATCAGAGCTTCCCACAGGATGCAGGATTTTTATGGTGCTTTCTTCATTCTATAACTATTTCATGGCAGATCATCAAATATTTTTGTAAGTGGGTCATTTAGCCCATTCACAGTTTTGCTTTTTTTCCCTATTTTGATCGAAGATATCAAATGTTCTTTTTTCATTTTTTTTCCTTCACAGTAGTAGCCTCCTGAGAATGAGCTGCAGAGATACACAATCAGTGCACAGATCTTTTTTTTTTTTTTTTTTTCTAATACCAGAGCACACTGAATGAGGTCTAGGAATGAAAATTAAACCAAGAAAATATCTCAATTCCCTGAACAGAAGTGTAGATTTTTTCTAAAACTTTATCTGAAATATTTAGCATATAGATATATGTATCTATCTCCTTTCCAGTTAGAAAATAAAAGGATTTTTAGTTTTCATAGACCAATTTGAGAACTGTCAGTTCCTTGTTATATCGCTATCAATCTATAGCTTCCGGAGATTTAATCTTCAGGTCATATGCCATGCAGCCTGGCAGAAAGTTTCAGCTACACGAAGAACTGAAATTCTGAAAGTGACAACTTCTAAGTTCCTTTGTGCTTCTAGTTTCCAACTATTTAGGGTTTTTAAAATCCTATTTAACAATGAATGTTGAAGACCTAATACTCATTTCAAATCAAGTAAAACAAACTGTGATAATTTGGGTTAAAAAAAAGAAAGAATATTTATTGACAGTTTAATACTAATGGTCCTTATGTGAACTTATTAGAATACTGTATCAGTGTTTCTTCTGTTATCTTCCAAGTACTACTCTGGAGCAGGGACTGATGGAAAAGGTGAGTGTGAAAGACATAAAAATAACTATACACGTTCTCCAGCCACATCCTTGCAAGCCTCTGTTGAGTACAACATGCATTCCTATGATTGCTTTTGTCCTATTCCCTTCTGCCTTTTCTTCCCCTATTCTTGTTTTTATATCACATCAGCAAGAGATTTAACTGGTACCATGCCTTTGAGAATTTAAAAGTAGAGCTCTCCTCCTTTTACAAATGGAGGATCTGAAGCAAAGAAGCTGGAAACCCAAGTAACAGAGAAAAAACATTCTTCTAAAATTAATAATAGAATAAAGAAGTACATGGCTCCCAGTCCTGAGCTCAGCATGCTATAAACTGAATATTTTCACCAACAATTTGAAAGTAAATAGAAAATCGCTGATAATAAATTTTGCAGATGACTGATGCAATGTGGATAAAGCACCCAGACAACATGATACAAAATCACTTAGAACTCTGATTTTTTTTTTCCTCCAAATAAAAAATCTTTATTTAAAGTTCAAAGTATATAGAGACAAGGAATGGAAGCCATAGCTACAGAATATGTTAATACAAGGAAAGCAATGGAAAATATATTGGATATCAATGACTAAAAAGCTTCAAAAAAAGCTTTTAGAGCAACTAAAGAGAAGACTCCAGTGCAATGGGCTGATGCAATCTTTGGCTATATAAGGAGAGAGCAGTTTCTAAGAAAAAGGATTGACTTCATCCCTGCTAAGAACACAGCAGTCTCTTTCTTTCTTTCTTTCTTTCTTCCTCTTTCTTTCTTTCTTCCTCTTTCTTTCTTTCTTTCTTTCTTTCTTTCTTTCTTTCTTTCTTTCTTTCTTTCTTTCTTTCTTTCTTTCTTT
>JAWLRI010001097.1:220272-231692 GCA_034781795.1 Crypturellus tataupa
ATTGATGAATAAATTGAACAGGACTGGACCAAGGACTGTCGCCTGAGGGGCACTGCTCAACACAGGCCTCCAGCTAGATTCCGCACCGCTGATCACTGCTGATCTGAGCTCTGCCACACAGCCAATTCCCAATCCACCTCACTGTCCAGTCATCCATCCCACACCTTAGGAGCTTGATGGGACCAGTGTTGTGACTGGAGTGCTACGATGCACGGCTACATGACCATGGCTACACGGAGCATGTCCAAAGAAGAGCAATAAAGCTAGTGAAGTAGTTGGAGCACACACTTACAAGGAACTGGAGAAGAGCACTTCACTCTCTACAACTACCTGAAAGGAGGTCATAGTGCGGCAGGTATTCATCTCTTCTCCGGGTTAACTACAGATAGGATAAGAGGAAACAGCCTCAAGTTGTGCGATGGGAGCTTCAGGTTAGACATGAGGAAGAACTTTCACATGGAAAGAGTAGTCAAGGATTGGAACAGTCTGCTCAGGGAAGTGGTGGAGTCACCATGTCTGGCAGTGTTCAAGAAACTTATAGATGAGGTGTTTAGGGGATGTGGTTTAGCAGGCATGGTGTTGAAGGGTTTACGGTTGGACTCAATGAAGGTCTTTTCCACCCATAATGATTCCATGAATCTATGAACTGTATGTCCCAAAAGGAGACAGCTGATCACAAGAGTATGAAAGCACATTACCATATTGCTGTCTTTCAAGGATATAAAGGAGAATTTTCATTCAGTGACCTCTGATCACCCACACAACAACCATGCAACAATTTGTCTCTTTAGCATGTCCTACACTATTTGTTATTCAGCTGCTTTTGACCCTGGCATTGAGAGATACCTTTCCTGTACAATACAACACAAACCAGTGATTCCATTTTAAATGAGAAGTGTTAAGTTGTATGAGAAAGTGGATATTAACTTTCCCTCTGATTTCCTCTAAATGCATTCCACAGATAACTGAGTTTTCTGTCTGTCATTTACAGGGAATTTATGTTATTTATGACAACTGTTGTTGAGGATTATTTTCTTCTAATGACAAATCATATTTATATATAAAATTACATATATATATATATATAATATGAAATGAGGCATTGTTCTGATAAATACAGAGACAAATTCATAAACAAAAAGTTTGCAGCATATGTTAGAAACATTATGGTAGAGGGATGAGATTTTAAATTACTGCCTGGTAGAAAGGCCCATATTCCTTACAAGAGTAATAATTTTAAACAATTAAACCAATGGAAGACAGTCTAATTACATTACTATGCCATAGATGTGAGACAATATAATTAAATTACTACTACTTTCCCATTTATATGCTCTTCCTGTCATTAAAGTAAAAGAAAAAAAGACAAATGAATTTTCCATAGAAATTAACTCTTTCCTAAAATACTATTTGAGAAAGATGAGAGAAATTAAAATAAATACTACACCTAAATAAACTAAATGATCATAAAGACAGTAACAGGTCAGACTCCAGTTGGAAATTATTGATAAAATATGAATCAAATCTGCCTTGCATTTTAGATAACCTTTTACAGGGAAGCAAGGGATATACAAATATGCCATGGAATGAACAACAGGGAAAACAGAATGGATTTTTAACTAGCGTTTTCAGTAGCTGGTTATTTAATTTTAAGACAACATAGACTAATCTATTGTATTTTTTAACCAAATAGTTGATAGTGGCAATTACATGCATTTATCTACTTATTAAAAGCCTCACAATGTTTGTAAAAAGAACATTGCCATGAGATTGTAAAGAAATTAGATTAAAACACAGCTCAAAACACACAACAGACTCACTAGTGACTTAACAGATCTTCCGTGTGAAGCAAAATAAAATGCTGAAATAAAGACTAACCTGAGCCTTTCTAGACCAACATCACTAGCACAGTTTTTTGTTTGTTTGTTTGTTTGTTTGTTTGTTTGTCATTTGGGGTTTTTTTGGGAGGCGAAAGACCTACTTAAGTCCCACACTTGCAGAGTGTCACTTACAGACAAAGATAACTTTGCACATATGACTAGGTCTTCAGAAATCAATGTTCCCACTTAGGTTCCTAAGCATCTGCAAAATCAGAGACTGCCTATATTGTATGAACCATTTCCCAAATGCAACATCCAGTAACTGTGAATTTAATGTTTACCATCTGCCGACAAAATAGGTTTTATCTAAATATACCAGACTGTAATGTACTTTTCACTAGAGAAGAGGTTTCTCTATTCTTATTTCCCTGATTAGTCAAAAGCTAAACAATGCTGCATTCTCCAGTTGCATTCTCCTATAACAGGAGGAACAACTTCCCCAAAAGGTAACCCACTTATCAAACTGAAAGGCAAAAGTATGGCTGCTCTGCTAGGAATTATATTTATCAGACCTTACTAGAAGCACCATAGCATAACAACATAAACTTTACCAGAGTGAAAATTTCACTAAGTAAGTGAGAGCATGAGGATTAAAAAAGGAAAAACAGTAAAAAAAAAAAAAAAATCCAAACGTCAAAGGAAAGTTTTTTTTTTTTTTCTGCATCCCAGAATATGAAAATTGAACAGAACTATTTCAACAGTGATATAATAAAAAAGACATACATGCTATATAAGACCTTATTTCTTATATAAGATACATTTGATATTTGATATATGTTTGTGATAATATTAAGACATAAAAGCACAAAGGAAGAAGCCATACTCAGCACTAGATAGTGAAAAGTCAATGCAAGATATTAAAGGAGAGGATATATTTAGAAGCAAACTCAGATAAATAATAACAGAAATAAATCATGAGGAAATATTACTATAGTACTTTGGAGGATGCATATGGATTCCATTAGGAATAGCAGCTATATCCCTCAGAATCTCAAGGGAAAAAAAAATACCCAAATTACTACAAATGTATGAGGGTAAAACAGCAGTATACTATTACTATTTCACATTAAAGAGTTATGGGCAACTTCCCCTCATCCACACCAATACTAACATTTTCCTTTCCCTAGTACATAGTACACAGTACTAAGTACAGGTACTTAGTTATACCTGTTAGAGAAGTCACATAATAAAAAGAAATCTATTAAGTTGGAACGACCCTTCCTCCTTCAAGCATTCTCTAGGTACTTTTGAATGCAACTTAGTCTTTCCAAACTATTTTTTCAGGTGATTTTATGGTAGGACTCACAGTTAGGGTAGTCACCTGGTGACTGAGGGACACTGAGGTGGTCATTAGAAGTTCATATCTCATCTCTTCTCCAAATTATATACTTATGTACATATTATTTCTTATATACTCCTTACATTTTTTTCTGCCCAACACAAATGAGACCCTTGATGCATATTTAAGATGCACTGCAGAGAGACTCTCTCCCAAACAGTATCTCTGTCCTGGATTTTCCAGTGTGATGTGATCAAATTCAGAATATTTCAGTGAAAATTTTTGCTTTGACAAAACAAACTATTGACTTTTTAAAAAGTAGGAAACCAGATATGAAAATATTTATGATATATTCTGTTCTCTTTCTGATTTTCTTTCCCATTCTCCTCATCTATACTTTCGTATTTTAAGGCTTTCTTCATGTTTTCTCAGTTAGTGCAGGTATATTTTTGCTCCTTACAATGAAATAAATAATACACAAAATGAGTGACATAGAAGTGCAACATAAAGGATCATTCCTGTTTTATGGTCAAGATGCAAAGTCATGAATATCTTTTTTTTTTTTTTTTTTTCTTTTTGAACGTCTTTTTAGCCTCAGATAATTGGATTTCTGAAGCTGAAAGGTTTCATTCCAATGCTTGAATATAACAACATGTATGACAGATTTTACTATTGCAGATTATGTATTTGCTTGCAATTAAAGGCTTTCAATAGTCTAAACACGTGTGTTTAAATATTTGGAGATTATTATTGCTATATCTTCCCAAAACACAAAACAATTCTCTGCATGTGTTGGTATTTATGACTCTGTTTTTAACGCCATGCCTTGCAGCTTCTGAGAGTACAACATACTGTGGAAGAGATGAGAATTAGACCTTCCATAACTTGCCGATACTTCTTTACTATTATGTGGTCAGATTGGTAGTTGTTATTTAAAAATAGGTTTTGTTCAAGAAAATTTATGAGGTACTAAATTCAAGTGGTACTTTTGTTTATGCTATCGTCCTCACCACATCTTAAGTTTGCTTAAAGTTGGGGTTGAGAAAGCAACAGCAAGAAACAGAAAAAATCTCTGAACACCCCTTCTGTGAATAATTTAACTTAGAGAACCTGTGGAAACCTTAGTTTTTAAGGTTTTAAGATTAGCCTGTAGAAAATAGGAGCTTTCACAAATATCATAGAGATAGAAATATGGGTGCCTACCTGCTTAAACTGACAGAAAAGTCAATGAACTGGTGGAAAAAAGGAAGTATAATTACCTCTCTACTACACATGAGACATTGAAGCAAAATCATGAAACACATAACTCAATTGAATATCAGGTGTTTTGAGAATAAGGCCAAAATAAAACCAAGATAAAGTAGGAAGTCAGTTAATATTTGAAGGTGAACCTCATTCTGTCAAATTTAACAGCAGATGTGCTCTTTCTGTTCAATAGCAAAAATCAAAACCTGTAGGTTCATAGGAAGCTTAACACTGGCTCAAGATAAAAACTATAACATCAGATGAAGCAGTTTTCATTCAGGACAAACTTCCTTAAAATTAATGACAGCTTCATTAAAAACCCTGAATTTGTATATATATATGCACCTATGTATTTTTATATTTATATATAAACTCAAGTTACTGCACAATTAACACAACAATAGTACTTTCAAATGCAAAGTTAGACCATTAACAGACTCAGTTCGGTGACATTCTGTAGAGCATTAAATATATTAAAACTCTGTTCAGCCATCTACATCAGAAACAAGAGTGTAAAAAGCTACACTTTATACACTGAAATGTCAGTGTCAATTTGAAGCCCCATTAGCACTGTAAAAATCATTCTTTGCCTTAAAAAATGAGGAAAAATACACAAGAATTCAAACTTTCAGTATATTTCTGATATAATATCAGTCATTTTTGTGAGCTTTTTTAAATCTAAGTATTTTTTTTAACGAAGCAAATGAAAATCATATTGCAAAAGGCATATGTCTTAGACTGTCAGCTTCCTTTCAGATTTTTCCTATCTAGCTCTGCTTATGAGACTTTTCTGACACATATGAATTCAACTCATATACAGCAACAGTAATAATACACTGGACACACAGTTGAATACATTATGAGTCTCAGTACCTCATTCAGGTAGGAAAATGATATAGCTAAGTTCAAATGAAGATATTAAGGTATTGCAAAAAGTATCACCAAACCAGAGACTGCAGAGAAATTATGAGTAGAATTCCTTTTCCATTAACTTAAGCAAAATCTGAGACAAGGATCTTGCTGAAACTTATCATCTAGATTCTTTTTTTTAACCAGGCAATGGAAACTGCCTAGAGGCAACTTTGCCCATTTTTCATGTAGGCTAAGAGCTATGACTTTTTCTTTTGGTCTTCCCATGTGATAGTTAAGGAGTTATTATGAGAATCTCAGAATTTCTGGAACGGATTTTTATGAAAAATACATTTTCTTTTTTATGCTAAATTCTAGAATAGCTGTGCACACATTACTCCTATCATACAATAGTATTCACAATGCTACAAATTCTGAGTGCTGAGTAAAAACGTCTTCATACAAGATCTTTGAAGCCTTCACACAATCCTGTACTGACAAGTATAGCCAAAAGACTGGTGTTTGTAACTGATATCAATAGCAGGCCATGTTATGAGGGATTTCTTACTCTAATCTCATGGAGCAAGTAAACTTAGTGGTAGAATGACGTGCAGTGATATCAATGCTATAAGAAGATACTATTGCTATCATGACTGTTCACACAGAAGTGCACACAAAAGGAGAAGAAAAGAACAAAATCAAACACAAGATTAAAAACCCTAAGGACAAATGAGGTTCTTAGTGTGATCTAAGTATCTAAGAAACAAGGAGCAAAATTTCCCTGAACAGAGGAGATCGACTGGTCTACTATTTATAGGGAGTCCTACAATATCTCTTTCAAAATAATTTCCTCTACACATACATGTCCTGAAAGAGGAATATCTTTTTGCTTTAGTTATGTCCTTCTCAAATCAACACGTGCTACCCCCAGTTACGAAGGTGGGCAGGCAGTCAGTATAAATTTCTCTGATTTTCATGCTTTCTAAACCTAAGAATGAATTATACTTAAGAAAAAGATCAACTATAAGCTGCTCTGCTCAAGGCTATACAAGTATTCATACAATATACACAGATCATTATCAACCATGCTTCTAGTTTAAGTCCAATCTGATACTACAGAAGAATAATATATACACTTAAGGGTGACAATTCTTTGTGTCTATTCCATTAGTCCAGTCATCTATTCCATTATTAGCGGTCTTTAGGCTCAGAAATTGTTTGTTTTTCACTCAATTTGCTGCATGTGGTAAAAATGATTATTTCAATTTCCCCTATACTTGCTATCTAATCCCTCATAAAGAATCTGTTGATTTTTCAAGGCTATTTCATTTCTATATCTCATTTACAATTCACAGAAAGTAACAAGAATGTCCTCTGACTTATTTTATACTGTGACTCTCAAAGTAAAGCTGATATACAAAACCTAGATCATGCATAACATTTATAGGGGTTTAATATATATAAAATACTTAATACATCTTTGCAAAGCATCTTTTTCACAGAAAATCTCAAAAGTCTTTTGTAAAATACTGATTTGTCTCCTGCATGGTGTTTATTATCCAACAACACTCTCAAACTCCAAGAAATATCACCAAAATCTGTTTTGGCTTATGAGTCCTTTTGGCAGTTAAGTATTAATGGATTTTACAGTAACTGGAAAACCAAACATCAGAGAAAATTGCTAACTTAAAATAAAATATTCACTTGAAACTAAGAAGTTATCAAAATAGTTCTCTCAAAGCAGTGTCCTGATAGGAAAGAAAGAATTAAAAGATCCCTACCAAATTTAGTATGCTGCTTGATAGTAAGTTATGAAAGACAGCATTTGATAGGAGGAGACCATGTTGTTATGAGATGAGACAGAAGTGATAAATTCCATGTAATTTATTCGATTCACTTTAATTTCTTGCCAGATTCTATCTTGCTACTTCTTCTAATACAGGTGGTAAATGAGTTTACTGCATTGTAAGAGAATAAGAATATGGTATCATCAGACCTGATGCTGCAATTTTGGTCAGAAAAATAAGTTATTCAAATCACAGAATCACAGAATGGTTAAGATCGGAAGTGACCTCTAGAGATCATCTAGTCCAATCCCCCTGCTCCAGCAGGGACACTTAGAGCACACAACACAGGGTGGCATCCAGGCAGGTTTTGAATATGTCCAGAGGAGACTCCACAGCGTCCTGGGCAGCCTATTCCAGGACTCTGTCACTCTCTCAGGAAAGAAGTTCTTCCTCACACGGAGGTGGAACTTCTTGTGTTTCAACTTGTACCCATTACCTCTTGTCCAGTCACTGGTCCCATCCTCCCTACATTCTCCCCTCAGGTGCTTGAACATGTTGATCAGACCCCCTCTTAATCTTCTCCAGGCTAAACAGGCCCAGCTCCCTTAGTCTTTCCACCTACCATAAATGTTCCAGTCCTTTGTTGCTCTCCTCCAGACCCCCTCTAGAAGTTCCACGTCCCTCTTGAACTGGGGAGCCCAGGTACGGCCTCACCAGAGCTGAGGAGAGGGGCAGGATCAACTCCCTCGACCTGCTGGCAACACTCCTCCTGATGCAGGCCAGGATCCCATTGGCCTTCTTGGCCAAGAGGGCACATTGCTACCTCAGGGTTAACTTGTCAACCAGGACTCCCAAATCCTTCTCCACGGAGCTGCTTTCCTGCAGGTCAACCCCTAATCTGTACTGGTGTCTGGGGTTATTCCTCCCCAGGTGCAGGATCCTTCACTTGTCTTTGTTGAACATCAAGAGGTTGCTCTCTGCCCAAATGTCCATTCTGTCTACATCTGTCTGAATGGAAGCACAGTCCTCTGGATTGTCAGATTTCATTGATTAAAAAAATATGTATTTTCTCTATGGTGTTACTTTCAGTTTTAGTTATATAAAATGCAGAATTTATGAGTGTTTGAATAAATTTATGCAAACCAAAGGAATAAAAAAGTGTCTCAACTTCTTCTACTGTGAACTTGGTCATTTGCCAAAAAGACAATTAAAAAATACATTTGGCAGCTGGGTCATCTTCCCATGTTATCCCACTGCATTCCTATGCCATTTAAGAATAGAATTCACTGAGCAGATAAACACATACGGCAAAGTATATACAAGGAAAGATTGCAGGCAAGAGCTAGATGAAGCCAGTCAGTGCACTAACAACAAAACCAACATCTGCACTTCCTAGAGAAGTAAAATGAGATTCTGCTTCCTTTTGACTTTCTCTTCATGCAAACTAGTAAATGAAGATTCCTACAAAGACAATTAAGAGTGAAATAATAAATGCTAATATGCAAAATTCCAAAGTCATATGTGGAAGTATAATATGCCTGTGCAAGAAAAATGGAATGTAAGTACAAAAATGTGGTGTAAGTAAGTTAAATCTTTGTTCTGCATAGCTCTTACTGTATTATAAGACAGGAGCAAAATCATTCTCTCTACAACTGAATATACTTGCACAAGAAATATAAAAGCTGACTTACTTCCATGGGTCTATTTCATGTTTTAGAAATTTTCTGTTAGTGTTTATAAAAAGAAAGAGATCCTTATTTTGCATACTCATGAAAAAAATATGGAAGGAATAAGGACTTTGCTTAAATACAGTGTTACCTCAGAGAGAGAGAAGAACCATGCAGCATTTCCTTCATGTGAAAGATGGTCACAGTAGAGAAGCTATGTGCTATGTGCAGTGATGGACTGTAGTACTGAAAAAATATTCTGGTGGGAAATCCCTCTATTAGGAAATGGTACCAGCAGATATTCTTCATGGAAGGAAGGGCTCAGGACAACAGTCTGTGTAGCTAAATCAGTGCCTAATGTAGTGGTTAAATGCATTGGGGTTTTAGTTCAGCACTCTTATAAAGCAAAAGAGGTCACTGTTTTTGCATTCTTTATTAAATATTCTGATAGAAACTGCTAACAATTTCTTCAAGTTGTCTCCTAATATAAATGGACAATAATTAAACTAAATCAACATAGCTATTTTTTTTATATTGACAAAGAATGTTGCTCCTTCTGCAATATAACAAGGCCAAATTCAAAGACATATAAAGCATACTGGTGCCAATGTAAGACAGCACTATAGCAGAAAAAAAATCTAGAGTGTAGGGATCAAAGGGAGTGGCAATAATTGAGTTAGAGGTCTTTTCAGAGCTAAGTAAATAATATATGGATTGTAAAAAAATGGATAATGGGACCTCTATATACACACAGAGTTTAAAATATCTTAGAAGTAACAGAAAGGCAGATAGAGAAAAGGTGGTTTCTATCAGTAGTGAATACAGAATGAGGATTGGATTTGTGTCTTTTCCTAGTCTTCTCAGGAAAATATAATCATTTTAATAGACTTCTGGGCCAAAACACGCAAAATTATAAGGGATTCAGTATCTATGTTAGACAGACTGGATTCCGTCTTTGTGGTGTTTCCTCATAATCTGCTGGATGAACCTGTTTCATCATCTTTAGAGGTGGAGACTGAGTTGGATAGTACAGAAAACTCTTTCATTCTAATTCTAGTACCTACCCAGCCACAAAGGAAGACATATTTGCTGCACTCCAAAAGATTGCTGCAAACATTAAGCAAAGGAGTATCATCAACAAAAAGCCTAAGCACATAGGAGCAAAATGGAAAATTACAACAAAAACAGACCCAATACATTGTGTACAGGCAAAGAGAGGAGAATATTCATATTTCTTTTTACTCTTTTTGCCATATTGTTCTATTTGGAAAACAAAGATTATTCAAGATCCTACCACCATATAATGTTATATCCAGGGTATCTAAATCCTTATTGTATTTGAATTCTTTGAACTCTCTAGACTGCATCTTCACACTTTGACCAGACATTATGATCTCTTCAGTCACATTTATTTATTTATTTATTTTTTACCACACAATGCATTAAAGCTATGGCAAGGACTAAATCAGTTATTTAAGATGATGTTATTTTTAGAGAGGTCAACTAACCTGCCTTTAATAAATATACTATAGCAAGCCCTCTACCTGAAGAAATCCTTAAACATACAACAGTTGAATACAAAAATATTTAAACCACATGCATTTCTTTGAGCATAGCTGCATATACAGAGAACCCACAATCAGCTTGGTGCTTACTAAAAGTGCGTTAAAATAGCTTGTCTCCACAACTAAAGATTTAAAACTTTCCAGTGTTCAAGCTATATCCCTCCAGGATTATGTCTGCTTACTCTTAATCAGGGACCAAAGTGTATAGGACTTCAGTCCACAGCAGGACTCCCTTCTCATCTTGATTTGCCTGAAAGCTAGATGCAGATGCCAACACTATATAATCAGACAATGGAATAAGGAGCATGAAGAGCAAGAAGAGAGTAAAAGCAGCTGCAAATAGCATATGCCTCCCAGCTAACACGAATTTTGGCCATATCTTGTACTTCCAGTCAGGGACTGACTTAAAACATTTAAGAAGACCGTTAATTAGGTGTGCTAGGATTTTAATATGGAAATAAATGAGGTAAGAAAGGTGCATCATCACAGTACAGGTTGGACAGGTCACATGCACAAGTCAAGTTGAGGATCTGAACAAGCATAATGTTGAGTGATGAGGAATATAGTTAGGATTCATTCTATACATGTACGTTCATGGAGACATCACACTCAGCATGTTATACCCTTTTATAAGGATTGAGTTCCTGGAAAATGTAGACTTCTAATGCTGACAAGGATTATTCCTGCACACAAGGATTGATGAGGTTGGTAGTTGTCTTTACCATATGTCCTGTACTTATAGATAAGAGTGTGCTCTAAATCAGGAAAAAAATCAAAAAATATCATTAATATTCCTTCTATATGCAGTAGTTGACCATCATTGGTCTTTTTTCCATTTCTTTTCAATTTGTTGAGTGGAGTTCATTTTAATACATTAAATACTTTGCATAGCAACACTGTTTCTAAAGTTTTAGTGAATTCAGTGGCAAGGAGGTAGTTAATCAACACCGTCCCTCACAACATCCTCCTGGGCAAGATCCAGAAGTGTGGGATAGATGAGTGGACGGTGAGATGGATTAGGAATTGGCTGGATGGCAGAGCTCAGATCAGTAGTGATCAGCGGTGCGGAGTCTAGCTGGAGGCCTGTGTTGAGCGGTGCCCCTCAGGCGACAGTCCTTGGTCCAGTCCTGTTCAATTTATTCATCAAC
>JAWLRI010001097.1:231792-247829 GCA_034781795.1 Crypturellus tataupa
GACCTGGATGAAGGCACAGAGTGCGCTCTCAGCAAGTTTACTGATGATATGAAGCTGGGAGGAGTAGCTGACACCCCACAGGGCTGTGCTGCCATCCAGAGGGACCTGGACAGACTGGATAACTGGGTGGTGAGAAATCTTATTAAATTCAACAAACACAAGTTCAAGGTCCTGCATGTAGGGAGGAATAACCCTACAGCACAGATTGGGGACCGACCTGCTGGAGAGCAGCTCTGCAGAGAGGGACCTGAGTGTCATGGTGGATGACAAGTTGACCATGAGGAAGCAGTGTGCCCTCGTGGCCAAGAAGGCCAATGGCATCCTGGGGTGCATTAAGAGGAGTGTCTCCAGCAGGCCGAGGGATGTGATCCTGCCCCTCTACTCAGCCCTTGTAAGGTCACATCTGGAGTATTGTGTCCAGTTCTGGACCCCTCAGTACTAGAGGGATATAGATCTACTGGAGAGAGTCCAGTGCAGGGTCACAAGGATGATCAGGGGCCTGGAACATCTGCCCCATGGGGAGAGACTGAGGGAGGTGGGCCTGTTCAGCCTGGAGAAGAGAAGGCTGAGAGGAGACCTGATCATTGTCTGTAAGTAACTCAAAGGAGGCAGTGAAGAGGACGAGGCTGGCCTCTTTTCAATGGTGGCCACTGATAGAACTAGAGGCAATGGTCAGAAACTTAAGCATCAAAAGGATACTTAAGGACAGGAACTTAAGGAAAACTTTTTTGACAGTGAGGGTGACAGAGCACTGGAACAGGCTGCCCAGAGAGGCTGTGGAGTCTCTTTCTCTGGAGATCTTCAGAACCTGCTTGGATGCAGCCCTGTGCCACGTGCTGTATGTGGCCCTGCGTGTGCAGAGGGGTTGGAGTAGATGACCTCTAGAGGTCCCTTCCAGCCTTAAGCATTCTAGGATTCTATGATTCTATGCAGTCATATGAATTTCCTCCAGGACTTCTGTGACTAAAATATAATTGCCTTGCATCTGTGCATACATTTGAGTTTTTCTAAGTGATTATCCATCTTTATACAGAAAGACAAACAGAAATTTATCAATCAAAACTCAATTTAAGCTGTTGATAGTTGCAGTCAAAATTCGAAATATTTTCTGGAGAAAAGCAAATTGTTGTCATTGTGCTTTATAGGAACTGTGATTTCTATTCTGCACTACTTCATTCTTCCGTAAAGGCCAGTCTTCTCAGTTTGTGTATGTGCTAGAATACATCAGAGATGCTCACTTGGAGAGACAGTGAATGCCTGGCAAGTCGATAATAAGGTTAAGTTTGACTGACGATTCTCTTCAGTTGAGGATAATGGAGTCAAAATTCAAACATATTAAATCTCACGACAATCCTACAGTAAGTTTCTGTTTTATTTTGTTTTGTTTTTAAGAACTATCTTAGGTATCTAGTTTTGATAAGTGAAAAATCAAAAACATCCATGAAAAATAAAATCTGTTCTATTAGGAAAAATGCAGATGATTTCAGTTATATCCCGTAATTTCTATTTATCTGAATTACCACCCTTTACTTGAAGAATTAAATGGATAGCAAAAATTATGTCTCCTTCCCATGACTGTAAGTTGATATTTTCCTTTTTTTTCTCCTTCTAGAGTAAAACATTGTTATTGGAAGATAAATAATCTTAATCAATTTCAGTATTTAAGAATTGTATTTTAGTGGTGAGAATAACTTCATATGATCATTTAATCTATAAAGGAGGGAAAAAGTTAGCTTGCTTTCTTTATGGAAAACATGCTTTCTTTATGGGAGATATATTGAGTATAGGAGAAATAAAAGCAATTACAGTAAGTGCAGCCTGCCACATACAGAATGCAGATTGCTGAACAAACCATGAAATGGAGAAATAAACATTCCAGTTTCCTTTTAGCCCATTTTCTGTTTCTCACTTTGTTTCTTTGTTCCTTTCTCCTCTCTGTTGCTTCTGTATCTTATACGTCAAATGGATTTAAGAGTCAAACTTTTACACAAAACAGTTTTTGAGAAGATCTAATGTCATCTGAAAGTCGGCTATGCAACATCTCATTAAAAACTCAAAATTACTACACATTCCTGACAAAATAGGAAAATGATGTCTTATGTACATCATTTTATTAATCTGTCTTTTTGCCTTTAAATATCTTTTCTGGACCTTTTAGTTACAATAAAGATATTCTCCTTTGCCTCACAAAGAGCTCTTCTGTTCTTTGGTTTTATTACTGAGGCCTTCTCTGGATCCAGATCTGTACAAGATCATTATATGAATAAGATGAAACTGTTAGTGGGGTCATGTAAAAAATAAACTCATTTCAGTGTGTTGTTTTCAAACTAGATGACATTTTAAAATATTTTTTCAATATTACATTCCTCTGGTATAACTATTACTTGTCACATAATAGTTTAAAATACCTTCTCTGGAAGAAGGAAACAAAAATCCAGGGTATGCACATATTTTTGTCCTGTTCTGTCCTGGATTTAGTCATGCTGAAGGAAATGGTGATTCAGTCACCCCATTCTGACAAATCTTTTTTATTCTTTATGTTTAATAGCTAGGGAGACAGATTTTTTCTTAAAAGTCAGACGCCAAACACTGGAGCTGCATCTTCTTCTGTCAAAGCCATTAGTGCTGTCAGGTCTTCTCGATGTTTCTGAGTTGCAATGCAGTGTTTCCATTATCTATTGTGTATACTGTCCCCTCTGGGAATGTTGTCAGGACTCCTTTCTTTCAGCATGTCTTACAGTGTAAGTGACACCAATACCTCTATTTGGTATTTCATGCTTGTAATGCCATTTCATCCCCCAAATTTTCACATCTTGTTACACTGTTCATTCAATGAATGTGGGGAAAAAAACAAGTCAGGAAGGCATTGGATAATGACTATCTAATAAATTTCTATATTTCTATAGTGGTTATTGGATTGCCAAGCCCAGGAAGGATTATTTGTTAAAAACAAAAACAAAACAAACAAACAAAAAAAATAGTATATTTACAGATTCTGCAATTTTGTTTCATTTTCTATTTGAAAATGGCAAACTAGGAATGGAAAATTACTTATCATGGTACTGAACAATTCATTATAGACGCTGCATCAAAATGCATGAATAAACTTAAGTCTTGGTTCAACATGTTTTTCAACAGGTTACTATTAAATGGGATTAAATCACATCCTTCTCTCCAGACGGTAAGACTACATTACTACACTACTACACTACCATGTTTCTTGTTCTAAATATTTCTACTTAGAAATAACACATGTAGTAAAAAGAAAAATCACAATAGCTGATGTCGGTGCTGTAAGATTACCCACATGACAAAAATATAACAAAATGTACTATATGTGCTTCGTTGTGTCAAGTACTAAACTCACCTCATATGACAGTCAAAAGAAATACTCTGTGAGGCTAATTATAGTTTTTCTCAAGCTTTTCAAAAACATGATTGCTACAGGTGAGAGAAAAAAGCAATGTGCACCAAAAGAATCCCTAAAAAAGAAATAAATGAAGGAGAACATAGTTTGAAATAATACTTTGCAAAGGAAAACAATATACCACTGCTTTCCTGTATCTCAAAGAAAGTTTTTTTTTTCAGAATCACCCCCTCAGCAGGTGATTCTGAGTCATCTGCAGTCCAGATCCTTTCCCTGCTATCTCCCTTGTATGAAGAAAATGAAAAAAAAAAAAAAAAAAAGGCTTCCTTCTCCAGTCACAAGCTTGTGCTTTGAAATCCATTGCACAGAAAACGTGATTGCCTAAGTATTGCTCGTCTTTTAGAGTCTTTACAGAGTCCTTTTTTTTTTTTTTTTTTGACTTTTTTTTTTTAATTGCACATAGTTGTTACCTGCAAGCAGCTGTTACTGGTCACAAGCTTTGTGAATAATCTGTGGTAAATTTCTACTTTTTATTTATCCCAGAGCAACTTAATTGTGTAAAAGAAGTAAAAAATGATATTCAGAAGACTGTCACAATAATTCAGTGGTATATTTTTGGGGCATATAGTGTAGATTCAATTAAACAAATAGACTTTTACATCTGAGTTGTCAAGATATTTTTGACAACTTACTAAGTTCAGAGAACAAGGCACTTTCAGAGCTTTATTTGCTTCCTAAGTGTTTGCTTAAAATGGATCAGATGATTAATTTTGTCTACATCTACTACATGGGGAGTATACAATCTGAGCTCCCTATCAGACCTCCTCTCCTAAGTTCTCAAAAGGTGATGTTGCCTCATGAAGAAAGTAGTCCAACTGCATAAACAAGCTTGTAGAAACAGAGTAGCATGAGGCATTCAAGCTAAAATTTATCATACACTCTAGGAACATTTCTTAATAGGAATACTTTAAAAAAAAGTTGTTAGTTTTGAGAAGTAAGTAGGAAAGTATTAGTGTCAAAATAAAATATTTATTCTAAAATTTATTATTATTATTATTTTCTTTTTCATTTAATTCTCGTGCACTGGTATCACATTTTTGTGCAGGAGGTCTGCTATCTCCTTAGTTCTCTTTTGAAAACAAGCTTAATTAAGTCAAACGACGTGCTGATTTCAGTCTGCTTAAAGACGACAATTTGTTTCTAGAAGAGTGTCCTATTCTCCCGTACATGTCATATGCATGTACAGTATTCTTCACAGTTCCCTTTTATAAAGCTGAGAAACTGCACAGCTGGTAATGCAAGATGTCAAGAATAAGAGCAAAGAGAAAGCCCAATTCTAGGATAGGTTAGAGGACTTAGAAGAGAGCATTCAAATCCAACCGAGTACAGAATTACTGGTTATATTTCCCCCAAATTTAAGGTATGTTCCTTGTTTTCCACTTTCTGAGTACTGTAACGTCAAGACCACTCAATAGTAATCCACTGCAACCATCAGGAAAAATGGAGTTAATTAGAGGTGGGAGCTTGTCTACTTTTCAAGGTTTCTCTAGGATATTTAAATCTTCAGGTCAGAGTGTATTGGATCTCAACACAGAATTTAGGTAAGGAACTGAACAAATTTAAAAATATATTTCATGCTAACATGTTTTATTTAAAATGATGATGATAATACAGTTGTGCAACAGTGCATGTTCTGCATCTTTTAGAATGATCCTCTTGCAATCCTCCAAAAACATTAGGAAAGATGAGACCTATTCCTGATAACATTAATGAAAAATATATACAAATAAAATAAAATAAAATAAAATAAAATAAAATATAATAAAATAAAATAAAGCATGCAAAGAGATAGAACACTTTTCTGTCTTACCAAAACTAAATCAGAAAATGAAAGAAATAGTGAGACTTTCATTATAAACAAAATACAGATCAAATCAAATTTTAAGGGTCTGTTTGCAAGTTTAAAGGTAGAGCTTTTTAACTAACAACTAAAATGTCTCCCTGAATTAATGAGTCTGCTAAAATTGCAACATATTTTTTTCCCCCAACAACGAAGCTGCATTCATTAGTGTTTTTAAATGAACAGTATTCAAGAGGCTGAAGTGCCAGTGAAATGTTTTGCTGGATCAGAGCCAAATGCTCAGCATCTTGAAGAATCTAGTGTCAGATTCACTCATTTGGTGATTGCACTGGTCATTTTGAAAGAAAAACTTCACATAAATCTTCATGTTCAGATGAGCTGGTAATATGCGATGACAGACATCATTATGAAGCTCCATGGAGAGCCACAAGAAGGTTTGAAAGTATCCTTACTGTTACATATAATGCCCATTTTTCTATCTGCTAGGCTTCTATTTTATATTGAGGCCCTGCTAGGGCCATGATGGCACTACCAGCCCACACAGGTCTGGACCAGACCACCCAGGTCAACTCCTGATCAGTCCTGACCCCACCTCAGCGTAGCCTGGGGCTGTCAGTCTCTGCCCTGTGCCATCACACCAGTGCTGGTTCCAGCCTTCCATTCTGGGGGAATCTAGGCTGCCATCAGCTCCTCTCCATGAGACCCCCTTGGGTGTCTCTGGAGCATCTCTGGCCCCATCTCCTTTTTGCTTCTGGTGGGAGGGACCCCAGACCCATGTTGTCACTGGCAGTGCTGGGGGCCATCAAAGGACCTCAATACCAGCTGCAGTTGTACCAATGCATGAAGACCCTGTGGGATGGTGCCCCATTGGAGCGGGCGTTGGATTCACCCTCAGCTTCCAGCTCACCTAATCTGGGGAGCTGCCAGTCCTGCTGTGCCCTGGCAGCCTCTTACTGTTTTGTATGGCAATGATCTTTAACTGATTTTCTTTATATTTCCCTTATTTGATTAACTTCTTAGAGAGCTGTTGAAACTTTTAAGAATTTAAAATAATCCCAAACCTCCTGCATTCAACCTTAAGAGTTCAGTGGATGTTAGACCAAGTCATTATTGTTTGGACATAAGTTTTCCTTTCAATTACTAATTTAAAATATTTTTCTGTAGCCATACAAAGATATACTCCTGGTATTTTTTTATTTGAACAAATAAAAATTCCCCCCCAAAACCCCACACATTAAAGTTCTTTTTTCATTCTTAAGAAACCACATGTGAACCACAAATAAGGAAAAATGCATCTTCAGCTAGACCTCTTTGTTTTTTTCTCTCCAATCCATGGATTATTTACTGTAATTAGTCCTGAGTATCTTCCTACATAGCAATAGGGGAAAGAAAAAAAAATTAAAAATTATTTTTATTTTACAAATGCCTAAATAAAAATATTGTCCATACACTGAACTCAGATTTACAAAAATACACTTAAAAGTTAGTGTCTTTACAAAACAAGATCTGGCAAGTTTCAGCAAGAATACAGATGTACATTTAAACATATTACAGATATATATTTTTAATTTATATTCATATAAATATATGTATATAAAATACATATACATTAAATATGTATGCTTATCCATACATATATATGTATATTTAAATGTGTATAAATATATAAATATGCATTTTGAAATATATATGTGTACTTATATGCATATAAATATATAAATATTCATGTCATTCTATCTATATATGTATTCCTTTAAATTTTAGCTTTGCAATCATACTCCCCTTGGAACCCAAAGACTTGGGTTTCCCAGGAGCTGCCTGTCAGGTCCTTGTTCATGGGGAGTAATGGCAATCCCGGATCCCCATCACGAATGGGGTTCAATGGGTTACCCACACCTGCTGGCTTAGGGTAGATACAAGCTGAGCCAGTCAGTGTAGCGCATGTGCAGCCCCGGACATCCAAGGGCATCACAGACCTGGTATTGCTCAATCTTGGGTGGCTGAATGCCACTTCATGTATGAGTGTGTGTGTATGTCTGTATCACATATTAAGAAAGGTATTAGACTGAACTGAGGTAATAGAAAAGTTTGGGAAACCCAAAATAAAGACACTTCAGGAAAACAAAATTAAGATGTATATTTTTTGGTAGTTCATTAAGGGCTTTGTCTGGAACAACGCTGAATATATATCAAGAGACATAACACCATATGCTTCTGCCACAATACCAAGAACTTTTTGTTTAGCTAGGTGAATAGTATTCATTTAACACATTTTCAACTTAGAATACCCAGATACTGGTAAAAATTCTGTAATGGATTTTGTTTGTCTGTAAAAAAATTACCTTCTAATCCTTACTTTTTTACTGAAAATTTTAAGTGGTACAACTTAATTTATAGAATTTTACCTTCAATTCTACTTAAGAGGAAAAAAAATCAGAAGGGAAAGTAGTTTACAGCAAAGAAAAAACATTTCAGCACTGAAAATAATTAGAATGTACACTGATCTTTTGAGCATCACAAAAGGACCAGAATATAGAAATAACAGTTTTTCATTAAAAGGATGTAAATATCAGTGGCAAATGTCATGGTTTCCACTGAACTAGATGGCATTCTTCAGAAACAGATCACTGCTTTTTGTTCTATTTCTTTGATAAGATTCTTCCCTCCCTGAGAAAATGAATCCTTGTTATTTCTACTATTTCCCCATTAATAGTATGCATAAATAGTTATGTACGTATCTGGGACAGACAGGCAGCTAAGCAAGTAAAACACAAGGTTAACAAACTGGACAGGTCATAGAAAGCAAAAGACAGGATTAAAATCACCTAAGAACACAAAACACTAGTGTTGTGAAGTGTACCTAAGGATACCACTTCTACACACATACAAAGTCTAGAGCTTGCACATGTATAATTTAGATTTCCATTGTCACAATTACAATTTGAATATCTTTCTCCTAAGAATTTTTAGAGGATTTTAAAACAACTCATTAATAAAAAAAAAAAAAAACAATCTATGACACAATAGAATATGCAAAAAATATGATTGAGCATTGTAGTACTGTAACTGAGCATTAGGCATCACTTCAGAAAAGTTAATATAGATAAAAATAAATACATGTATAATGTATGCTTATTTATGTCTTTCTTTAAAACAGCTAAACAGCAGAATTTGTGTGTTTAATTAAGTTTTTGTTCTTTTATCAAACAAGTTTTCTCAGATCAGACTATTTCCTAAATACACTAGCCTGACAATCAGACCACTAGGGCTTTTACCAAGAATTTTACCAGCGTATTTCACATTCAGCTCAACAATACTCACAGAATACAATACTTCTATTATAGCCTTTCCTTGAATGTATACTTAGAACATTCATTCATGTATTTTTACCACTCAGTCACTGATATACAAAAAGCACTGAAGCTTCAGATAATTCAGCAGTATGACACAATTTGGATAGTAATTAAAAGGATATGATAGTAGTTCAATAGATAGCGAATAAATATAAATAATAATTATTCTGACGATTGGAATTCTTCTTGTCTTTAGCCCTATCACCAAATCCAACCTGAGTTCAACAGGTAATATACACTTCTGATTTTGTCTTTTCTTTCATCTGTATTTTCTGAGTATTTTCTCTGATGCTGGAATTCAGTTTTGGTCTCTTTCTATTTTGATTTTTTTTTTTCCAAGAGACAACCAGTCCCTTGAATATAACAATTCATGCCGTCCATGTGTGAATTTCAGAGCATGCTTCAGAGGATAATGAAGTGCAGATCAGGCCTTTAAACCATGTCAGAGGTAACCTTCAGCGCTAGTGTCTTCAGGCAGTGTTCAGGAAACAGCTAATTCTCACGCATATGAAAAAGAATCAGTTCTAACTCAGAGGATTTAAAGGTGATTCCTAGCTTACCAGGAGGAACAAAGATACACAGTTTAAAAAGATACACTTTTTTTTTTTTTACTATACACATCATTCTACATTGATTTAGTGTTGTTGAACGACAATCAAAACCCAGGAACAACAGAAGAGCATAAAACTGACTAAATTATGGTCTAGAGAAAATTTTCATACTATTTTATATGAAAGTGACCAACTTTATATTCACAGTTTGCATCTGAGTAATCAGCTTCTGAGGGTAGGCATCAATAGAAAAGACCAAGTATTTTATAGAGAAGCCATGTCTATAGGAAGCAAGAGATTGAGGAGTCTGATGGACATATTTCACCATAGCTATGTATAGAAGGGCTATAGTTTCACATATTTGTGTTGCTCAGTTTTTCATATGCTCTGAATTATTTATTTAGAGGTACTATCAACACATAATCATCATACTTGAAGACACCAGAGACAGAACTCCAACCTATTACTTTCATGACTGTTCTAAACTTTAGGCTTCTTTACACAACCTCACTTTCCTGTACTCTTCTTTTGTCAGTTTTAATGCTTACATGGCCACAGGTGAATGGGCTGAATTTGCTGAGACTTAAAACTATGATTGGCAGAAACAGTATTTGGAAACATATGTAAATTGCTCTATCTGAGCGCAGAGCTTTTTTTTTTTTTTTTTTTCTATAAAAAAATATCTTTAGCTCTGATTTACTCATTATACAGGTCAAAGCAAAACTTACCAGATTTTCATCCTCTTTCAATCCCATATCACAATGAAATGGAAACAGGAAAAATACACTAATCAAAGAACTGAACTTTCAGTTCTCTCAGAGATTTCAATGTCACAGATGCACCTTGTGTGACCTGATTTTTTTAGACCAAACCATGATCAAGTGCAAAGAAAGAAAGTACTCTAGAGAAATTTCTATCTAAACAGAAAATTCTTGTAAAAGCTAATATTAGCAATGTTTGACCTTATTTCTATTGTAGCCAAAATTAGGAAACTGTGTAAACCTGTTCTAAAAAAAGGTGCCAAAGGAGTAGAGGAAGAAATATAACATTCTAGCCAATGAATCCTTCACTGTTTCTTCTCTGATATTTTATCATTTTATTTATAACTTTATAAAACTTCTTACATTTTAAAATATTTAATGTTTTAATAATCACTGTAGTTTTGAAACCCCAATCCATAAATTCTGCCTTCCAATACCATCCTGTGCAGAAAGAGCAAAACTGAAAAGATATTAAAGCAAAGAACAAAGGATCAGAAATATGTCAAATATTTTTTTTTGGTTCTAAAGTAGCCCATTACTATTAATAGCCCATTATAGTCCTTAAATTTTTGTGTATATTTAATAAAAAAAAAATGTAATTTTCATATCTGTGCTTTTTCCAAAACTGTGAGGTTTTTTTACATTCAAAAATATATGACTTTATTTAATAATGAAAATCTATTGTTTAAAAATGTGACAAAAAAATCTTAATCAACACTTTAAGTTGCATAAGACTAAAAAATAAATGGAGTGGGTTTAAGTGAATTGATTCAATAACCAAAGAGGAAGGGAAAAAAAGGCAGAAAGAGAGGAAAAAGGCAATTTGAATTTAATTAAAAGAGGGATTTTTTTCTTTCTCTCTTTTTTTTTTCCTGGCAAATAAATTAATATTCTACCTTATAATCACTAGAAGGTAATAAAAACAAATATGTCAATGAAGAATTTTTGAGTCTCTAATGCTCAGAATTTTGTTAACTGTAACTTGTGGCTTACAAATACATACAAAAAAGCTAAAAGGTAAGTTATATATGTAAATACTGATTCTCTGATCATTTTATAATTTTCCCAGACATAGTCTCCCAGGTCTAGGTCTTTGAATATTGTTGTAGTTCAAGCAGACTTTTCAGTTTTGTTACAAATAAAAAACAAAAATTGCAAAATTATTTCAATTTGCTTATCAGCATGCTGGTTAGAATCTAACTTCTGTAACTGAGTACAGGAGCTTCCTGCTGAACCAGCATCTTAAATTACATTTTTAGCCGATTGTACATAGTAGTGAACACTAATGAAGAATTTTGCTCAGAATTTTTTTTTTTGCAGTCTTGCTTTTTTCTGTACAAAACAACATGAAGAGCTTTCATTTTATGAATAAATAACTACAAGTGGGCAGGGGAAAAAGTCTCCCAATTAGAACTTCTGTGGGAATTTGCCTTTTCTTTTAGGTACCATATCCAAACAGATACACGGATCCTGGCAATTTGTTTCTTGATGAGTCAGCTATTCAGGTAACTGATTACCATATAAAAATCCTTCTTTGTCTTAATGTTTTGCTTCCTGCTATTACCTTTGCAAATGTAGAGAGTGAAGTTATTAAAATGAAAGGATGATCTTCTCTGCACCAGGAAACGATGATACCTTTTACAGAAGCAATTTGAAGGCGAAAACTAGTGTCTTAAACTGAAAGTTGAAAGTCTTATTGATTTCAATAGCAGGAGGATTTCATGATGAATGTGAAACAAATTTGTCTCACAGGTTATTGAATATATTGAATACGGTTATGAAGCAGAAATAATAATTGAGGCCTGAGCTATTTTAGCATGGATGCAGAATGGGTTTCTTCCTCTCTAAAAATTTTCTCTTTTAGAAGACTGTATTTGAAGAAAATCTCTAGAATATTTTCTTATAAATGCTGTCCCTGTACATGTCCTATATGAAGGTCGCAAAGAGTGAACCAAACTACCAAACTTAATAAATAAGTATCCCCTATAAAGACAGGCTTTTATTAAATACCTTCTATTTCTTAGAGATAAAAGAAATCACAACACCAATACAAAACTAGAAGACCCAATTCTCTCTTATCAGGCACAGGCACAGCTAGCCAGCTTTAGCAGGTGCTATAAAGATGTCAGTAAAATTAGCTTTCATTTCTGAGCCATGACCACAATCACAAGAAAAATCAAATAAATGAGAGTCTACAGGTTTTTGAAAAAGGCCTATTTTTTTTTCTCAATGGAATAGCCAAATGATTTAAAAACTCAGCAGTTCTGACAGGCAATAGAAGCTTCCACAGATCAAGATAAGTGAGTAAATTATTTTTCCCCCCCTTTAAAAGGCAATTTTAGCATTTTCAAATAAAGACTGGCCCATTTTTAAAAACAAAATGGTGACTCTGCTATGGTAGAGGCCAATGCAAACAGACCTAAGATGTGAGTTAGCAGACTGTGAACTGGAACCTGTATTTTGTGCCTTCATTTTGAGGTGTCCAACCAAAGCCATTCAGAAGGGTCTGAGTCTATTCATACTGACTGATGGTACTATGAGAGCTCTTAGTCTCCTGAACAACAGAAGGAAATATTTTTGCTCTTTATACTTTAAAAATTTTACTTAATTGTCAGTTAGGAGCAACAGTCACAGATAAGGACATCCCTTGTATTGGACAGACCAAACAACAGAAAGATGGATCCTTCTCCAGAGACTTCAATGGAAAGAAAAGTAATTATCCTCTTATTGCTCCTGCACCACAAACAAAAAGGTTTATCCCACTCCTCAATTTGTAACCCTGGTTAAAAGCAAAAAGACATCTGCTTCATTTGCTATCTTTTCAAGGTAAGGAAAAAGTAGAGATAAAATTAGCACCGTATGAGTCATAGTTTGTTCTCTATTCGAGGAGCACAACATTTGTGAGCTACCTATTATTCAAGGATATTGAGGGCTGAGTTCTCTATATTTGCACCCGGGACTAATCCAGCTCCTTGATGAAAAACAATGGAGTGACTAGGTAGAATATGTTCCTCCTATTTTTCACAGTAAAACAAAAAAAAAAAAAAAAAAGAAAGGAGTTTTTTTTTTTTTCTGGTTAATAAAAAAAGCAGGAACAGTGGTGATATTTCTTTGCTAAATGGAAAATTACAGAGCTGCTACATACTTTGTTTGTGTTTGTGTAACACTGCATTACAAAGATCACAAGCAAGCTTCCTAAAAGTCTACAGTAACTAGGTCATCTATACCAAAAGCAATAAAGCATTAATGGTGTTTCTTTTCCTTCTAAGATTCCCAACAGGACAAGATTTTGCTTATTACATCTTGCTGGAGCAAGTCTGAGTGTACTGAGAATATGAAAGCATAAAAATTTTATGTCACAACTAATTAGTCTCTGTCTGGTATTGGCTATGGGCTATATGTCTTCTGGTATAAATCAACGCATGATTTGATTCCTTTCTAATAGTTTAAAATATATTTTCATAGAAACTCTATTATCTATGGATTAGATTATAACAGGAACTTCAGGAAACTTTAGGTAGCTTTAGGAACTTTAGGTAGCTACTTTCTAATCTAATCAAAAAAGATCATATTCACTGAGCACAAACATTCATAATCAGATTTATTATACATGGAATATAAATGAAATGGGCAAATTTATATTTTCAATACATATAGTCACATGTCTGCATAAATGTTGAACATTTTTTTCCACATTTCTAGAGGAAATGAAGGCATAAAACTATGGAGTAATCCCAGATAAATTAATTCTGATTTCCTTTAAGCATCTAAACTCTGATTTTCTGTAAATTAATGCTAAATTGGAGAAGAAAACTGTGTTTCCTTTGTTCTTATTCTTTCCTCTAAAGTTCTATAAACATTTATTTCACTCTCCCAAATCCCAAAGTGGGTATTTAGTTCTAGACAAAATAAATAATATAATCCATATATGGCTTGTAAAATGGGAAACAAAGAAATAAAAATGTAAAAATCTGAAATCAGTTTTTTTCCTATCCTAAGTCTGCTCATCTCTTCCTACAGTCTTTGCTATACATTACCATAATTGTTCAAGGCTCTAAAAGAACCACTGCTACTGCAGGAGACCTGACACTAATGAATGCCAAAGGAGTACATTATCTTGATTCACTAAATGGAAGTTATCCTTTTCAATTAGAAGTCAGAAATGAAAAGATGAAAATTGATGACCTGTTTCAGCTACTAACCTTTACCAGCAGGTATCCACCAAAGAATCTGTTTAGCATCCATCACCAGGGAAACCTTATTCATTTCAGTATTCTCAGATACTCTTCCTATGCTTTAGGATTCATTAAATCAAAAACTATATTGCCAATTCTGAAATAGAAGCCCCTCAAAACATCTAAAGAGCATATCTTTAACTCTTTATAGTGTACATTCGTGGAGAAGCTAGTACTACAAAGCTGAAGATCGACAGGATATTGAAGAACACTAAGAAATATTGCAGTCACTCAGTACCAGCAATGATTTCAAGGAACACCTACAAGAAGTTTTGAAATAATTCAATAAAAAAATACATTTGTTCATTGCCGTTCTTCTGAGATTATATGTCAGGGGCTTGCACCTTTAACTCAACAAGCTCCAGTACAAAACTTTCCTGCTTCCTTGAAATAGCAAATCCATATCCATGCTCATAATATTACCAGCTGCCTCATACACACTTTTGTCATAATTTCCAAGTAACAGCTAGACTGAACAATGTTTTATATTATTCATTCAACCACTATGATAAAGGAGGATTTGATTCATGATGAAATATTTCACATGTATACCTTCTGTCCAGCAAGAATCCTTATCATATTATTACTTTTGAAGAAATTAAGACAAAGACAAAGACTTTGTGGACTTTTCTGAGATAAAGGGATGAAATATATTGAAATCTTGACTCCTTTCAGCTGATTTCTTAGAGATTTCAATGAACATATAATTCAACCATACGACTTCTAGAATAAACCACAATATAAATAAGGATTTTGCATTCCTTAGGAGTTCTCATGGCTTTTATTTCAGTCTGATGTCCCTAATAAGAAGTAAAAAACCAAATTTCTTTCTACACAAGATTTCTTGCAATGATTCAGAAGACTTTCAGATTTCCCAGTTTCATCTAGTCGTTTTCTAGCACATTTACATTTATATTGAAGACAATTGCTTAAGTGCTAAAAGATAGATACAACTTATGCTATGCAAGGATTTTTATTATTACAAGACACAGGCAAATGAAAATCCTAAGCAGCATCTGATTTCACTTAAAGCCTTAATAAGAAACTGACAGCTGCCAGTAAGTCTTTAGAAAATGCATCTGGAAAAGAGTTTCCCCGCAGATTGCTAGAAGCAACTTGTCACTTTCAAATGCAAGGTTAGCATTACATGTCTGATGGTGTGCACTCTGCTTTCTACTTTGTTATGGCTTCCAACCTCTTTTAAAATTTCCCAAACTGCAAACTTTAATCAGGCTAACTTTACCAAGAAGGAGTATTATTGGTACAGAGAAGAAAAATAACAACACAGTAGTCAGCAAGATCAAAGTGCCTGCCACAATATTTCCTGCATAACTGCCTGCTTGCCATCACAGACTTAGATAAGTAGTAATGAAAAAAATGACAGCTTTTGTTTCTACAAGGTTATTTTTTGAGAGATACTGTAAAGATGCTAGCATGTCACTGGAAGCTTGAGTAATTTGTAATTCTCCCTTTCTTCCCTTTGAACTTATATTGAAATTCTGTAGTTGTGTGAAGGACAACTATTAACTTAGATTTAAATATATTTTAAATAGATTTGCCAACATAACAAAAGAATAATAAAGATGAAATTGAACGTTTTATAGCAACAGTCTTTTTTTTTTTTTTCTTTAACATAATCTCTATTAGTTGTGAAAGGAAGATAGAATTAACTTGAACTTTGAAATCACATTCTTTCTACTAACTGACATTTTATCTTGGGTTATTTCAATCACCTGTTCCACTATTTTTCATCACCAGTTAACACAGTGACAGCAAGGCAAAACTTTCAGTTTTATACTAGATTATCACTGAGAAAGGAAGGAAGGAAGTAAGTGTGGGGGTTGTAGCCGTATTGCTAACAGGACCTGTTGCACGTGACGGAAGTAGAGATAGGGAATAACGGACGGAA
>JAWLRI010001097.1:249953-280420 GCA_034781795.1 Crypturellus tataupa
AAGGAAGGAAGGAAGGAAGGAAGGAAGGAAGGAAGGAAGGAAGGAAGGAAGGAAGGAAGGAAGGAGGGAAGGAAGGAGGGAAGGAGGGAAGGAAGGAGGGAAGGAGGAGACCTGTTATTCATCATTTCTGGAAATGAATTACCAAATCAGGGCAATCTTTTCAAAACACCTAAATACTAGCATAAGAGCTTAATTTCAACTATGCAACCTCTAATGTTTTGGCACAAAGCTAGGGACAAACTGATAAAAGAGTAGAATTATACGTCTTACTTGACATAAAATATTCTTATGAAAGAAAGCATGCTGAGATTGATGACTGGGTATCAACCTATTCACTAATTGCTAAAATTTCCTAAAATTTTAATTTTTGACCTCTTCCAAACTGTCTTGTAGATTTTTGCATTATTTGACATCATGATCTACAATAAAAATTTACTAAGAGTCTCAATCTTGAATAATTAATTTCCACCTTATTCTGCTTATTTCATCCTGACATCTTGAAGAATCCATAAATACACAAAATTCTATATCACATTTAATAATCCGCTGACATGCTTTTGATCAGTCAAGTTCTATGCAGTTCATTTACAACATATCGTACAACATATGCTATTCTTAATGCACTAATGTTTTAAATCACATACCATACACCCAGTGAAGTAATGAAAGCTAAGGATCTCACCATCTTCCTAAAGTTCAGACCTTCCTTGCAAAGTAAACCCTTGTTTATACAATATTGGTTATTAAAATCATTTATAGAGAACTATAATTGCATGTAGATATCATTTCTTCTGAAAGGAAATCCATATTTTTAGGAGACAGTACTTGCTGCCAAACAAGGACATAGTAGAAGACAGACTATTCTTACCTGCATGAATTGGAGATCTTAGAAAAAATTAATAAATTGCAAGTCACTGTGAAAATGTTAAGTCAATCATCTTATTTATATTCTGAATTCTAAGCATGTCCCATACGCTGCCTTAGATGTTTCATTGATCCATTTCATGTTCCTAGAATACATCTCAGGGTTTGCCCTTAAGAGCTCGCATAAAAACATCAAGCTCATGTTTGCATATGCAAGCCGTTTGGAGAACTCCAAATGGTCCAAATGATTCAGATTTTTTACCTAGTTTATGATGAAACTGTATAAAAAGGTGGCTATGGTTTTTATTTTTGTTTTGGGGGGAGGGAGGAGATGATAAGGGGACTTTTGGAAATGGATAATATCCTTTGCTTTCCTATTGATTTTAGTTTCACATAGCCTAGCCTCACACTCAGCATATTCAAGAATCATCAGAAGACACTTTCGGTCATGTCACAGTGGAATAATAATCATAAATCCCCATTCTGTATCTTGAATCTGTAATCCTGAAAAAAGGCACTAACACAGTGTGCTTAGCTCTGAGGTGAAACAATGCATGAAAACTGAGCATCAAGGGAAGAGAATTGAGTAGTATCCAGACTGAGTGAATCATGGTTTAAATGATCCCATTTTCAATATTACTAGAACATTCCTTGAAGGTATCTTTCTCCCCTAATTCCTCATTCTGCTAAATTTCTATTATTTCAGTTAAATAATGCCCTAAGGAGTTTGCAAATTTCAAAAATTCACCTTGAATAACTTAAAGGCATTATAGAAAACATCGTCCCCTACAGGGCTCCAAGCAGGCGGTGGGGTTAAAGAAAGCTTAAGTATAGGATTTCTGCATGTTATCAAATTGAATTCATTGTGTATTACTAGCAGGTTTTTGCAAATCATAAGATTTTAGTAAGTTATAGAATAAGTACAGTTTCCACTAAATACAATGAAAAATTAATGACAACAGAATGCAGTAAAAATGAAAGGCCCTATAGTTTAAATCCTATAACTTTGATAAAAACGTCATGGTTACACAGATATTTCTTGAGGCCAAACACTGCCTCAGTGAAAGACAGTCAGGTACAGTAAGTGATCCTCAACAGTTTTCATTTTTCTTCATCTATCAAGATTCACTGCTAAAATGCAGGCTTTCTTAAACATCATGTAATCACTATTACCAGTTGGGTCTCAGGATTACAAAATGAGATTTTTCTGGCTAATGTAATATGATTATCTATTAAAAAAAATTACTGTTAAAGACTGAAGCAGGAGATGAAGAGAATTTAATGTAGTACCATTATAGGACTTATGTTTATGATGATAATAATAATAATATATATGACTCAGGTACATTCAGGTGAGAATTTTCTAGAGGAAGGAAAGATATACTTAAAAGCTTTAGGTGACTTATTATCTCTGACAGATAAAGTGTATAGTCCCTATCATAGGATGTGATAATGATAATAGAATTACACAGACCTGAAAATTAACTAGAAGTACTGAATATAAATTTATCCATCTACAAAATTTCAGGTTTTCCATAAGCTTTTTTGTAATATCTTGCACTATGAGCACATCCCTTACAATTTTTTTTTGTCATTGTATTTTTCTCAATGTTTTCCAGAGGTAAAAAAAAAAAAAAAGGTAGATAACTTTTAAAGTATGTGTCAGTAATTATACTATTTTAACTCTTTTTTTTAATGAAAAAATCTGTTTTCCGTCTGCTTATTTACCTAAAAAATATTCCCTTTCATTATTTTACTTACAGATTAAGTAAAAAAAAAACTATTTGGAATTCCTCTAACATTTTCGAAAGTGTAAAATGTAATTCATTCTCAAGCAGCTTATTCATATTTCATAAGAAAAAAAACAGAAAAACAGAAAAACAGATTCACAATTACTTTGATTCATTTTAGTGCACAGTATATTGATATTCTGAGTATCCTTTGACTTTTAATTCATACGTAGATCTTCTGCAGCAAAGAATAAATTCTGAAGTGTCTTAAATTCTATAATTACCACTGCTGAGAAGCATAGTTATTTAATGCAAAATAAAACATTCTATTTCTCCTAATCTATTGAAATTTTAATGGCTACTACTTTGCAGTTTCTCACAGGAATAACTCTGCATCATTTCTTTCTTTCCTAAACAACATAATATATAAAAGCATTGTATCTTTTCTCATTTTTTTTCAATGTAAGTACATAAAACAGAAAATCTTTTAATAACCTTTTTAACAGATATGTAACTATCACCACTACAGAATCAAACTATTTTATGAAAGATTATATATGTGCCAATAAAAAGTATCCTGAAATCTTCATATATATATCTTTATTTTCTTTCTTCCTTGTGAGTACAAATATACTTAAGGATCTTTTTTTTTTCTATTTCTAGCTTTAAATTTAAATTTACCTCTTAGACAAAATCAGTATTTGATTAAAATCAAAATTGCTTAAATACTTTAACCACACTAATAAATAAACTCAGCAAAAAATGCTTCATGTGTTCCCAAATAATAGTACCAATAATACAGACATTTCTATCAACAGAACAAGTTTTAAAATCTTTGTAAAAGTCATCCTATATTAAAGACACTGAGAAATTACTAAATCTTACTTTGTATATCTAAAATGCTGCAAATATGAACATTCAAGCAAAATGCATTCTAGTCTAGTATTTTATTATTTAATCTGATGTTGACAGGGGATTATTCGCAATGTCAAGAGATGCTGCTCAGTTAGATAATAGTGTCACTCAATATTATAGTTCATGTTCATAATGTTCCTGATATTTAGAAAGATAATATATGTCACTCCTTGAAACCCCTTTATTCTATTTCACCCATAACATAAATTTCTATTAGTGTATATAGTCTGTTTTACCTATTCTATTGATATTTTTTCTACCCTAAAAAAAAAATCAAAATAATACAAAAAAACATTCAAAATAATACAAATAATACAAAGAAAAGGCATTTCCCCCTTCCTACCATTAGGAATGATTTTGAATACTCTTTATTATTTACTTTTTCTTCTTTATTTTCACGGAATGGAGGAAATTTTAATGTAAAAGATATTAGTACTCAACACTGGTTAAATCACTGAGCCAGGAACAACAATGTTATCATGACAAATTTAGCATAAACAAGTGGAGTTATAAAAGCACAGTCATTTTTGTTTAAGGTGAAGGCACTTGTCAAAAGGAAGGGGAGATGTAGTCTAGCTCAGTTTCCATGAAATATTAAACAGAATTCAGAATCAATACTGTAGTAGAATCAAGCTATCCACCAGAAAGAATGTTATGTTTTAAAAACAAAACTGGTCTACACTTCTTTAAAAGGATCTGTGATCGATCAGTGGATATATTAAGCAATCAAGTATTTCTTTCCAAGTAGTCGTTTAGTGAAAATGCCATCTAGATATTGAAATATTCATTTTATGAGGAAAAAAAAGAGCCACTTACCTAAAACCCCCAGCCTGTAATTGAGGGTGACAACAATGACATTTCCATAACTTGCGAGAATGCTCCCATCAATCATGTTGCCAGTACCCTCCATGTAAGATCCACCATGGATATAGACCATAACTGGTTTCTTGCTGTTCTGATCATGAATGTCTGAAAAAATTGAAGTAAGGAAAACATAATAAAGTAATAAAAAATAATGAAAAATGGCATTAGTTACACACATTCTTAATTATTTTCCATGTTATCCATTTCTCCACCAGTACTTCTAATCAACTAGCCTGTACAGTCAGGATCATCCACAAGCTTAACAGGCTCATTGAATATTTATGCCTGTTATTTCACTCAAAATATTCTCAGAAAAATAGAAATGCCTTCAATATTATAAGGATTTTAATTTGAAAGTATACACAAGGTCTCAACAGTAAAATTAGATCATGGAACAATCATTTTTATAATATTCCTATTTATATATACGTACATACTAATTTAGAAATATTGGTACATTTAACAATAAACTTACAATAATGATCTGTACATTCCTATCCCTCAATAAATGAGATGATATATCTGTTGAAGTTGTGTTTCCTATATTCAGTAACAGATAATATCACAAAACTAAATTTTTCTTTTCAAAAAATAAGCATAGAATATCATCTCTCTTTTAAAGCAGCCTAGGAGTTGACACAGAGAATTTAACTGAATTCATGGTCCAGATATATTTAAATCATGTAATGTCTTTTCTTTGGTGGTGTATTTTTTTTCTTGTCTAAGTAGTTGGGTGTTAGAGAAGTAGTCCTGAATCTAAGACCCTAAATTGTATGGTTGGTCTTATATACATACAGAAAAGCTCTTTACTGCTTTCAAACACATAAATAGCTCGGTGTTAATTTACAAAAGAAAAATAAATGAAATTGATGGTATATTTTCATACTTCAGAATGCATAAAGATACAAAAATTAATAATTTGGGCTATAGAGGTGCATTTAATACTGTGTTAATATATATATATATATTTGTAATTATCAAAAGAAAATCTAGTTCTCTTCTGAAGAGGGGATAAAAGGTGGAGGAAGAAAAGGTTTAACTATATGACTAGGACAAAAGCCTTACAAGAAGCCACCCTCTTCTCAGATTTGTTCATAAATTCTCTAACTACCAAAACCCTGACCAGCTATGAGATAAAATCTCATATATTTATTTCTAAAAAATATAATATTCCACACAGGGAACTACTTAAAGATTATTTAAAAGTAAATTATGCATGACCATATTGCATGGCTCTCTTCTATTACTCATTATACCCAATTGGATGCAAGGAAAATATGATGAAGCTCTAAATCTACATCTATTTCTCAAGAATCTGAGGTTTCTCATAGAAGTATTCTTTTTTTTTTTCATAAAAATACATATATTTTACTTGTTCTGTACATGTACACATGCTGGACATACTGTTACATTCTCGTATTTTCAACAAACTACAAGAAAAAAAAAGTGTTTGCTACTTTCTGTGACTGCTCAGTGAAGACCTCAAAGGATGTAAGCTACAATTACAAGTGATATAGAATGATTTTTTCCTTCCAAAGCCTTATGGCACGATCTGTTGTATTTAATCTTTCCTTATTATATAGTTCTATTTCAGGGCTCAATCTTTCAGTGCTGAAGTCTACGGGGTGTTTCTTTTTGCATTCAACAGGAACATGATTAGCTTCAATAACAGAAAAGAGCTCTATTATTTATGTGATTAGATGTCAAATAGATGCCCTTGCTAATCATCAAATTCTAACATGTTATAATTTTGGAAAAAGTATGAATAATGATGTATTCATAATATTGTACCTATGTTAGTTTTTTAAGAAATTTTGGTTTTGCTTTTTACTTATCTTTTCCTTAACAATTAATGACAGGAGTTGGCATAGCAAATGTTGATACCAAAACTTGAAAAAAAAAAAAAAAAAAAAAGTGTTTCACAGAAAAAGAAAAAAAAAAAAGATATTCAGGTAATAGCAGGGTTACTTTAGAGTACTATTCACAGTGTTTCCTATTTTATAAGAAAAATAAGAAACAGTGTACTTCAACAATGAAGGTGATATAGAAGAGGGCAACCAGTGTGAATAAAAGACCAGGGATTTTATCACTGCACTTTATAGAGATAGTGCAGCTCCAGTAGAGCTGAACTCTCAAGAAAAGAGGAGATTAAACAATGACTCCACTACCATATACATGATTCTAAGGGGAATAGAAAGGACAGATGTTTCAAAGTTATTATTTGAACTGATGTCAGATAAAAGAAAACAGAACAAATGCATGGAATAACACTTGGGATTGTTCAAGCATGTGAGGAATAAGGGATACATAACTCCATAAATGAAACAATAAATGGGTTCAAATTGTTAGCTACTCAATTAATTTGAAAATATTTTTCTGAATTTGGCAATAATATAAAATGAACTGTTAATATAACTTTAATGCAATGGAAGAGTGAAATGAGAGGAAGATTTCATAATTTCTTTCAATTTCAGTGCATTCTAAATAGCATGCTGTGCAAAGGCAAGAAAAAAATTATATCCTTGTTAAACTTTTCCTGGGCACTTTATAATTTCCTTTCAGGGAACCCAACCCAACTCTGAAGTAAGTTAATGAAAAAGATTTTCATTGATTTCAGTGAGAATCTGGTCAAAGCCAAAATGAATGTGTGTTAGAGGATAGCTGATTATAGGAAAAATCAATAATGCAACATCAACAGGTTTCTTTATTTTTGTGTCCTTGAAACAAACCACGTCCTGTGATATATATATATATATATAAAAAATATCACAAACAAAGCACAATGCAATTACATCCAACACAGATTATGTGCACAGGGCAAAGAGTGGAAGTGAAAGGAAGGATATGCGTGGGCTATTTCATGAATTTCAAACAGGTGAATTTACAAAATGTATAAGAGGGAAAATAGCACATGCATGTTTCAAACTCCTTTTCTCATCCTAAGCAAGTTAAGGGTGAAAAAGCATGTGGTTGTAAATAATATTCTTACTGCTCACTTCACACATATTTAGGGATAACTTTTACACTTATGTCACAGAGAAATTGTAGTCATCTATATGTTAATTTGGATTTAAAAAAGAAAAACAATCAAAGTAGTTTCTAGACAAGAAGAAAATAAAGAAGCGCTCAAGTGCGCCTTTGCAAATAAGGGACTAAAAATCACGTTGAAATAACAGCAATAACAATGGCAATAATAATAATAATAATAAAAAAGTTTATGTTCATGCATCAGGGTTGAGCTTTGAAAAAACAAAAAATACCTTCATCTTCACCACGATCATTACTGGTTATATCATCTGCGCTTTTCTTTGTGTTGGCTCCTGAGGTCAGAGTGAGGAGGAGAATAAAGGGAAAAAGAGAATTCAAAAACAGTAGATTCTCAAAAATAATAATAATAAAAAACTAGCAAAAAAAAAGAAAAATGTAACAAAAAGTTCAAAATCTGTTACATTTGAAATTGAAAAACAAAAAGATGCAAACTGCACATAAACATAAAATGTCAAGAACAAATTGAAAATACGTGAAAAAATGTACCATATTCTGTGACAATGCAGTTATTTCAGTTGAAAGTGATTACTGCAAAAAGAAAATTTAATGTGCTATTGAAAAAGAATAATATAAACCAAAAAAGTGAATTTAAAAATCCACTAAATTTTAATTGAATAAATTACTGCATAAGAAATGCAATTCATTTATTCTATTCTGTATTTCCATTTTGTAACTTCGAAGAAATAGTGCCTTTAGTCAGTATTATCAATGATTTCACATTTCATTCATCCCAGTTAGAATATATTAACTATTATCCACAAACTGAATTTCAAATGGAACCAGTGCAAATAAAATTATCACTGAGTCTTATAAAACTTAAAAGGAACAAGAAAGCCCAGGTAGCACTCCTTCTTTCCTGTTTGACCTTGTTTCCTGTATAAACAAAAAGATATTTAAAACATTAAATTGAAAATAAAAGAGAAAATAGAGTTGAGTCAATCCCAAATATAAAATTGGTCCCAAAGTAGCTCTGGTTCATATTATATCACATTTCATGCTCTTAAAAAAATCTAGAAATTGGAAACGTACTTACCAAGATAATGGATATGCACTTATTGTATTTTTCATATTTAATGAATACTAATTTATATTCAATGTATTTCTCAAAATACTTTTTATGTATACACATTCATACATGTGCATACATACATACATACACACACACACACACCCCACACCCTGTCCTTACAGACGCAAAAGAAACCATAAAAGAATATTTTTCCTCACACTTCTCTTTAATAATAAATCTGTCTTTTGACTGAAAAAAAATGCCACTGAACTATCTAGCTAGCTAGGTAGCTAGCTATCACATCAGATGTTACATTTTATTGTGCTTACTCTTGTGGCAAGTGGTCCTCTGCAATGTAAAAAAAATATATATGTATGCATTAAAGAGTTAAATATGAAATAGAAAATCATATCTAAGTAAATTTAGAGCTGAAAATTGTCTGCTAAACAAATAACATGGTCTAAAGTATTTTCCTTCCAGATTGAAAAAAACCAGAAATGCATACTTTATTAACTACAAACTTTGTGGATTTATATGAAGGACGAATGTGTCACTGAAGAAATCAATACCACAACCTGGTATTAAAAATCTCTAAATTATGGACTATGTTAATCTAAAAGTTGGTCATTTGACATCCCCCTTTCCTGTGAAAGATGAAGGGGAAATCTTTCTGGTTTGATTGAACTCAGACCTTTTGTGTGTTTACAGAAGACATTAGTTTACCCTTAATATTTACAAGTCTTTAAAAACTTACATTTTCTTAATATAGAGATTATTCATTTTATTTTATTTTCATTCACCAACAGAGTTGACCAGTAAATTTAGTCACCTGTGCTCTTACAATAAGTTTAATCTTCTTACTTTGGGAAGAACAGAAAACCTTATACCTGCATTTAGTAAAAGATTTATTTTATGTTTTTCTTTTATTATTCTGTTTAATAGAGCGGAGGGGAGGGGAGGGGAGGGGAGGGGAGGGGAGGAGAGGAGAGGAGAGGAGAGGAGAGGAGAGGAGAGGAGAGGAGAGGAGAGGAGAGGAGAGGAGAGGAGAGGAGATCTAAGAACAGCCTAAGGTCACACTTCAAATCCTTAATCTAAGGAGACAGAATGGGAACTCGAACCAGAATCTCGCACAGCTCAGGGGAGCTCTCTACCTATACAGACAGCTTATTCCACAGACCAATGCTTTCCTCTTCTTTTGGGTTTCTTTGTGGGGCCTGGGGATTGAGGCATTTTTCTTTTCCATATAAATAAAAGTAACAGAAACAGTAACTTTAGCCTTAGATTCCGACATGCCAAGTGAACGTTATCACTGTGTTACAGGATCAACCATTCTGTAAACTAACAAGTGTTTAACCATTCATCCAGCATCAAATTAGAGTCATCTTAACAGCCATCCTGGCACTGGTGGTAGAGTGGAGAACAGAGCAGACTAACTCACTTCCAGAAATATCTCCTATCAAACAATCTAGGGTTTGACTGGATATCGGAGTTTTCAGTTTGAAAGATTTATGCTTCAAGTTGATGCAGATGAAAACTATCAAATAAAAATATTTCAAAATGTTAACAGGATGGAAAAATATTTTTCATTTTGATCAAGATCCAGGAACTATTTCATCATATTAAATATGCTGTATATATTGTAGATCTATTGAGGATTGCATTTCTATAAAAGTTCATATTTTGGCAAGTTCTAAGAGTCTATAATGTTAATGATGACTAGCAAAAGCTGTGACTCCAGATTCCATGTATGATGTCACCATGTACTGGGTGACCTCCTGACATTTGTCCTACAATTTCATTCATCTCTAAATGATGCTAAAAGGCATAGCATAATTACTCACTGAACTGTCAAATCTATTTTGTAAAGGAATTTTGCTTGTCAGAAAATATTTGCTATTTTTCAGAATGTGCTTCTATACTGCAAAAGAATGTACTTCTGTATTACCGGTACAGAAACATGTAGGAACGTATCATGTGAGTCATTCCTAAACTAGTGCCAGACAGTCTACCATAACAGAGTAAAATTTAATTTGGGCTATTATTTTCTTTCTAAGACGCTCTAAGGTTTAATTAAGTAAGCATCTCTCTTTAGAAAGATTCTCACTTGAGAAATGCTAATCTATGTGCTAATTCACTTAAAAATTTCACTTAATTTCACTTAGTTCTGACTGCAAGTTCATCTTGTACTCCCACATTCATTCGGTCTGGATTCCACATAGAAATCCATCACAAATGAAGTCACCCCATTGTCAGTTAGTCTACTGCATCTACTGTC
Organism: Crypturellus tataupa; assembly: GCA_034781795.1. Lineage (NCBI taxonomy): Eukaryota > Metazoa > Chordata > Aves > Tinamiformes > Tinamidae > Crypturellus > Crypturellus tataupa. The sequence goes on from JAWLRI010001097.1 coordinate 260,659, forward strand.
TTGCAATCTTCCTTTGATTTTGAAAAAAAATCTCATTCAGAAACACATTTTCTGTGACTCCAGGTCATATGGCAGACATATTCATAATTTGTGCTAAATCTTTCATCTGATCGAATATATAATGTATATGCAATACAGGTAGGTCCTCTGCATTCAGTTTACCAGTTTGCCTTTTAGGAAACCATTCTGCATCCTTCAATGGAAACAGATCATTTGCAACTATTGTTTGAACTGATTCCATTTCTTCACATTTTATATGCTATTGTTCTATCTGTCATACTGCACACATTTTGACACCATGCAAGTCTGGCAAGGCACTCAGTTTTCGGAAATTACACAGCACATTATTAGTTGTGTGACCTCCCAGCTTTCCACAGAGCATGTTCAATCTTCTGGAATCTTCCAGCTCATATCAGAATAATAAAGTATTTAATAGTAATTGTCTCAGTACTTGGTCTTATTTATAGAGCTCTTCCAATAGGTCTCTAACGCTGTTGGTTTCCCATCCCACGGGGACTATTATAATTTTACAATCAGCTGAAGTCAATAGTTCATTACCATCTCAAGGGAATAGCACTAGAGAAGCCGAAATTTACTTTCCTTTCTGCTTGTCTCCTGAGACTTCTGTTAGCTTTACCTTGATTCTTACATATTGCAAGATTTAAATATTTCACTTTCCAAAAGAAGAGTTTGTCAGCTGGTGAGTTTGGCAATCATTACACTGTCCCTGGCTCCAAGACTATGGCTAAGGCTCTTAAGCTGGCTTTATTGCTCTACCAAGATACTTTCGTCTGGCAGATGGGGAAAGATGGAGAGGCATGTAGGCATTTCAGGTAACAGGGTAAAAAAAAAGATTATTGGGAATTACAGCTTGTCAAAGTATCTTAGAATCTGGCTAAGGATCACTTAAACCAGGAGAGAGTGCAGAGAGGTGTAAGACATCTATTTCGACACCTGCATTTTTAAAACTTATTGATGTTAATCAGGAAGGAGACATATATGCATGCTCTCTAGATTTAAACATCCATTAATTCTCAACTATTTACTGAATACTGGTAATATGTGTATGAATTTCGGGGAGTGTATGTACATAAATACAAAATCATGAAAACACTACATAATTAATAGCCTTTATGAAAGAACAGAGGGTTTATTCTTTGCCTCTTCCTTCCCTTAATGGTGTTAAAATCAAAATGCAGTCTTCCTATATTACATGCCTAGACCTGAGGCATTTGTACTAACTGTCTGCATATGCAGAAACCAGGTATTTTCTGGTTATGTTCTGAGGTCAGAAGATAAAGGAAGGTATAAATATTCTAGAACTCTCATTTTCTGTGATAATGAAATAAATTAATTTAGCAATGATTTCATATAATTATCCTGGATAACTTTTCCTTAGAAAATTTATTTGGTCAATTAAATAATAATAGAAGGAGTGTAATTATTTTATATACCCATGAACTTATAATTTGGTAACAAAAGTAAACTAGGTAATAAAATATAGGGATTTACAGTTCAATGTCAGTCAGTTTCTTTTCTTAATTTGCATGTCAGTGAGCATTGAGGAAGCAATGTAGGACAATCATCTTTACATGTTATTATTCTCCCATTTCAAAATACAGTATATATTTAAAATAGAAGAACTTGTGCTTTAGTTTATGTAAATGTATGAATCAGTTTGCTAAATGCAGTTTACTTCTATCTTCAGAGAGAAAGTACATTTTTTTAGTAAATTTGTTCATGTTTGGTATGAGATTATACAAATGTAGGATTCAGGATACTTATCAAATTCTCCACCCTTTCCATGGCAAATTTTATCCAATTTATAGTTTGTCAGTTTATTAATCTGACAGTATAGATTCTAATTTCCCTGCAAGAATTACGTGTCAAGAGAAAAAAAAATCATGGATTTGTAACACTGTTTTGCTACAATGGGATAAAATTTCAAAGACCACAGATCTTTCCAGGTATGTTCTGAGGTCAAGACTGGGAAGCCACTTTTTCCCATTTTCCCTTTTCCCATTGGCTAGGGAAACTTGCCAATTCAATTTTATTTTACAAACTCATATATATTATCAAAAATGTATTTTGACTATCACAATAGAAAGCTTTTTTTTTTTTTTTTTTAAGATTACATTCTATGAGAAGAATTTGCATCAGAAAAGTGACATATTATATTCACTTATTTTTTTCTATTTGGAAGTTCTGAGAAAATGCTCAAATATTTGTTTAAATTTTCTCCGAGTTGTAATTCTTTGTATAGTATGCATAACTCCTAAACAAAAAGAGCTGCTTTCAGTGATTTAAAATCAATCTTACCCAGAAATTAGATTCTACTTCTGTCCTGAAATCAAATAGACTTAGATTCCTATCCACTAGTCTTTAATTTGGAAGTCAATTAAAGCTTATTAGGCTCATAGTTTTACATGAATTTACTGAAATTAGTTTTCTTTGGTTTTGTTTTAATTCTTATATAATAGTTGAATAGCAGAAGACAAAACTCTATAGCCCTTATCATTTTGATACCAGTAACAACAACAACAGCAAAACATCTTTTATTTTGCAATGTCTGGCACTGTATATTAGCAACATTTTATTAAAGAACAAGTAACATAACTGAATTTGTATTCCTCCACAACACTTTCTTAATGGACCCAACTGCAACAGTTAAAAACTCTGTAGTTTGCAGACCACAGCAAATGTATAGCTGCTGCTGTATAGTGAGAAAATACATCTTTTCAAGAAAAGAAAACTAAAGGACATTTTGCGTCATATTCAGAATTGGATGGACTGTCAGAAAATGCTGTAAAATCCCTAGTGTTCTATGTTCCGGATATCAGTGAGAGTTAAAACAGAAAGAGAATGCTATTTCATAGACTTTTTTCAAATACAACCTTAGAGAATCAATAAAAAATCTTCATAGAGAATTTTATAGACAAGGAAGCTTCCCAAAGAGTTGCAAAAATATGATATTCTGATTACATAGTCTTCAGTTACTTGTTTTTTTTTTTTTTTTTTTTTTTTTTTTTTTTTTTTTTTTTTTTTTTTTTTTTTCAGAAAGTTTGTTTGCATCTGTTGGTGCATTAATTGTTCAAATGAAAATGGGATGAAATTCACAATATTTTACAAATGTCAATATACACTGTTTTTACATTCTCTCCATATAAACACAAAAATAATGACTCCTCTTCCATGCCCTATTTTTTTTTCTCATAAGCATTTTCCATGGACAAGACCAAGTGTATAACTCAAAGGAGGTTTGTTTCAAAGGAAAATAAATCTTTTATCATGTTAATGCAAAGCAGGGAAATACATTAATTGGTCCTTAGAGCTATTGTGTTGTCCAGTAAATATATATGTGTGTATATATATATATATATGCTTATTGATATATAGATAACATATGTACTTTGAACATAAAATGTATCAGATATATAATACAGTGTCATATACACAGCCTATATGTCACCAACCAGATATTGGATTTATGTAGATTCAAGAGAAAGTTGAGTAGGGAAATTTCTTGACATAATTTGTTCTAATGAAATAAGGAAATGTGATCCTGATCATTACAACCAAAAAAACCTTAAAAAAAACAAACAAAAAAAAAAAAAAAAAAAAAAAAAAAGCCCACACCTTGCAGTTATCAGTTAGGAACTACGATGCTATAGGAAGTTTTGTTACTTTCACACTGTGATTATCCTATTCTGAATTCACATCAGTAGCAGGTTGCTACTGACTCTTATTCCAAGTAAGATTCAAAAGATAAAACTGTGCTTTGATGTGTTTAGACAAATCAGATTTCCCTTACTTCTCCCAAAGTTTTCAGCACTGCCTACATATTTCCTTGGAGAAAAATGAGTCATTAACTTAGGGTGAATGTTAAATATACATTTGCAGTGTAGGCAAAAGGTAGGCATTTGGACTGAGTACTTATTATTATTGCTAAAATAGTCACACCTGGACGCTTTCCCTGTACTGAAGTTATTTGTATTTATTCATCCTTGAGAAGATGATAAAAACTATTTCATCTTTCATTCTATATTAATTTATTTCACTACTTAGTTCTCTTGCATTATTTTTATGAATCATTGTACATAACAAATACTTTAAAAAATCAAAACAAAAATTCCTTATTTTTTCTAATGTACAATTTGTTAGAAATTTGTTAGAAAAAAATATCTTTGGATAAAGATTATCAAAAACAATTTTAATGAAGTTTTAATAATTGCTACTTTTACTTATTATTGTTTATTTGGAAAATTAATAGTTGCTATTAACATAGAAAGGAGGTAGCCGTAGATATTCAGCAATATTTTTATAAGGATTTTTTTTTACACAATTACACTGCATGAGAAGATCTAGAACTTAAAGTCTTCTAAATTGCTTTGACATAACAGCCTATCACAGCAGCAAAGAAAGGAGCCATTGTGCTTCCTATCCTTTCAGTGACCTCCAAGAGATAAGGGGAGTGTTTCTTGCACTTCCAGGGTAACTGAATCTGCTCTATTTGATTTAGAGTTGGACTGAGCCTGCAGTTCTTACTGATTGAATAATGAAACATTCATTACAAAGCATAAATCTACTATATAGTTATATAAATTAATTCATAGCATCAGAAAAAGTACTGCCTGAATGCAAGAGTGGCATTGATCTCCAACAGCTTACCCTTCTGAGCTGAATTGGTGCACTTGATGAGGTATTAAAGTAAAAATGCTAAAATGTCTGTGTGCACAATGCTGCTAAGTAAAAGCAGAGCTTTTGCTTTTACTAGTCCCACCTCCCTCACCAATGAAGATATTTTGAAAATTGTAAAAGGTGACTGGATACTTCTTTCTTGACCTACTTGTTCCCAAAATCTTTAGGTAACATATGCAGCTGTTAGGAACATGCATAGTTTTAAGCATATGAGCAGTCCTGTTGATTTCAATACTGATAAGCACAAACTTCAGCAGTGATCAACCTGGCTTCAGTCTTGTCTGAGGACAGACAGAAGCTAAAGCTCCAAGAACATGAGAGTCCTTGTAGGATTCAGCCACCATGGGTTTTTGTCTACTATGAACCTTGTCATGCTAGCAAAGATTGCTTTTGATATAGAACAGAAATAGACACTGCACACCTGACCAGAATTACCTAGATACTTGTCCCACTTACTATTAAAATAATCCAAAGAAGTGTACTATATAAATCCCACTGCAAATTTTGTGCAGACACACTTATAATAGTATTGGCATGCGAGCAGGGCTAAGATATGGGAAGAGTAAGATTAACTGCAGATGTATAGGACTTCTAAATTTGAAAGTACAAGTCAAATTTATTATTAATCAAGCTTCCAAAGTCTATATGCAACCAGACTTTGCAGAAAGGATTTAATCATTTTGATATAGCATTACCTAAAAAGAATGAGAAAATTCAAATAAGTTTTGAGGAGATAAGTATCTGTGAGCCTTTTAAAGTGAACAAGAATGCCTGTGTAAAAGAATCTGAATTAACATCCAGTTTTAATAACTGACAGTAACTATTATACCCTGTCTGCACATAGCCGAATAATCCAGGAACACATTTTGCATTTAGAACAACTGGTGATAAAGTTGTTTCTGCAAACTTTCTTGTTGGGTATTTGGAGATACCAAGCTGTGAGCTGAATAATCAACTCTTTAAGAATTCCTCTACTCATTTGGTGCTGCTATTTTAATTCTTCTTTTGAAGCAGGCTCAATAAGCAGCTGTCTTTAGAGAGCTGAGGAACTAATAGTGTTTGTTGTTTCAGTGGATCCTATGAGAATGGGATTTTATTCCATTGTAATTCATAATGGAATATTTTTGCATCATATTCAATTGTAATTTTGATATTTACTGGATGTCTGACATCTCATTTTTTTGTTTAGGAGTTCTGGAAACAGATAAATAGAAAATCTCTGTCAGATAGAAGACATTCAAAAGAAATACATGTGGTAGCATGCAAAGCTTTACTCTTTCTTTTTCAGCACATGATGCCAAGTTTTTCTTTTTTCCTCTACTAAATTTCTATGACACCTTCATATACTTGCAACAATGAAACAATTATACTAACAAACAATGAAGATGATAATAAAAGAGTAGAAAGTTAAAAATTAAGAGAAAAAGATGACCTAGAATATATTGTAACTATTTCAGGGAAAGTCAGATCTAAAGATCTTTGTAATTGAAGTATGAGTATTTAATTATTCTAACACTTTCTAAAAACAATGGACATGCAGAGATTTTCACTAGGCTTGATAGTGTATGTTTATGAAACAAGATGGAGGTTCGTACGGAAGGTTTATTGAAATATTTTATTCATTGCTCAATACCGAAAACATATATGACCTTGCTAAAAATATACTAAGTCTTCCTTCCAAAAAGCTTATGCTCTGAGAAAATATAATTCTCTGCCAAGGCGTCTAAACATATTACACAAAACAATACATTTAAAGAGGAATATCTTGTGTTCTACTGTTGAATTAATGCCAGAGAAGCGTAAGTAATGACCAACAGAGCTGAAGATCAGGCCACAAAAAATGTGCAACTCTCTCCATATGTAAGGAGATAGGTTAAAGAAGATAAGTTTATGAACACGCCACTTTGCAAAGAGTCTTGCCAAGATCCTGGGAAGCAGAAAGATCTAGATTTAAATAAACAAATCTAGAAACAGAAGGCGAACTGCTTTTGATTCGTGTTATGGTTTGTGAGGTCTGATCTTGTGACATGGAAAATTTATGAGCAGCACTGTCATTCAAACATTACAGAGTGATGTTGAACTTTATTATATGCATTGAGTTATTACAGGATTTTAATTTTCATGCATCCAGCCGCATTAAAAACAGCTTAAAAAATCTATCAGTCTGTATTTTGAATCCATCAGTCTATATTTTAAAAACACAGTATTTTTATATTTACGCCTCTCTCCTTCACTTGGTGAGATTCAGAGGATATTTTCACAGAAAAACACTAGGAAAAAAAGGATAAAGAGGGGAAAAACACTGACAGAAATTACAACACTTTACAATATTTTGATTCTGACTGTTACATCTTAGGAACTTGTTTTGAGATTTTGTATATCTAAAAATTTTAAAGTTGAAAAAGGATTTTTTTATTCATACATATATTCACTATACAATTTTAATTCTCTTATGAGAAAATAGGTGATCAGAATCTCAATGAAGAATGATATGTTGAATTTCATATTTAAAAGGTATCTTATGCAAACCATTTAGGAATCTTTGTGAAATAATGAGGTTAGTATGTGCAATTAGTTCTAAGAAGTTGTATTCCACTTCTCCTATGGCTAAATATAGATGAATGGCTCCTGTGAGAAGGAACAGATCATGATTTTCCTTCTTTGATTTCTTTAAGGAGTATTGCTATACATATATTTGTGTTATCTATTGTCTGTCATGTGCGCCACAGTTCCTACAGGAAAGAAATAGAACTTGGTGTTGCATTTGTATTCAGCTATAAAAGAAATCTGAAAGATTTCTTGTCTCAATCAATCAACCATCAGAGCTATTTACAATTTAAAACACATACCATCTATTTAAGGAAATTAAATATAATTGGCAGTTTTGCTCAGGATTAAAAAAAAAAAAAAAAAAAGGCATGGAACTTAAGTGAGTTGAAGGTCACCGACAAAGTAAATTAGTGTGAGTGTCTGAGGGTAGAACTGGCACAGCATCCGTCCAAATTATACCTGCCTGTGTGTTGTCGGCAATCTGTCATTCATTCCAGTACTGCAATACACTTACAGAATCAAAACAGAAATTCTGGCACCACAGGCTTCTTCTCTTCCACTGACAGCAGCAAGAACAACAAGATATCACACTTTAAAATACAGAAGAAAAGATTGCTGTGGTCAAGTCTCTCAGGGCACTGCTTTCTCAGGGCACGGTGTCTATGAAATAACGTTTGCAAGCTTAAAACACACTGTTGAAGACTAAGTGATGTAGCAAGATAAACTTACTCTATAACCTTGAGCTCTCTCCTGCACTCCTGTGCACAAAGAAACTACTGAACAAAATAAGCAGCATCTACAAGCTGATTTTCTTCTCAGACAAAAATATTCCAGATGAAAGGTTATTGTTGCTGTTGTTGCTGCTCTTTTGAAAAATTGCCAGTAAGCAAATTTCATTAGCTTTGCTGTGTATTTGTTTGCCTCTCTGTGTATCCGTGTGACACTGTCATATTCTTTAAATACTTTTTGAATGTAATACTTGGATTTTTTAATAACATAGGAAAATGCTAAGAATACCTACTGCTTTTTGGTTTATGTCTCAGATTCCACAATGAGTATTTTTACACTTCTTACCAGAAAACATGACAAAATTGTGCACACCTAGTGGAGGAAGGGAAAGTGGAAAAAAAAATCAGTTCATGAATAAAAAAGTCAATGAACAGTCTAAAAAAAAAGGAGGCTGTGAAAGTTTTTGCACCAATTTCCCCATAAATTCTGGAACAGTCCCCTCCTGTAATCAAAACAATACTTAGATCTTAAATTAACAAGAACTTCTCATGGCATTTCTGACAAGTGTTTTGCTTGGGCATGTATTTTTTAAAACTTCTGACACATTAATTTTGCCAAATATTTAATAATTCATTCAATAAAAGGATAATGGCAGGATCTGCAGAATTTGTGTTTTGAGTTCAGTGCAGATGTCTTTCTAGATATAGGAATTTAAATAAACCTTTCACAGAATCACACAGAATCACAGACTGGCTGAGGTTGAAAGTGACCTCTAGAGATCACCTAGTCCAACCCCCCTGCTCCATCAGGGATACCCAGAGCAGGTGGCACAGGGCAGCATCCAGGTGGGTGTGGAAGATCTCCAGAGAAGGAGACTCCACAGCCTCTCTGGGCAGCCTGTGCCAGGGCTCTGTCACCCTCACGGGAAAGAATTCTTCCTCATACGGAGGTGGAACCTCCTGTGTTTCAGCTTTAACCCATTACCCCTCATTCTATCACTGACGACCACTGTGACTTTCCTTTGCAGTCACACACATTTTAACTCTGATTTAACTAGGAAAATTATATAATTGTCCTAGTGATCAAAGTTCTCTACCCTTTTCTGTGCCATACTGACTTCAGCAAATCTTCAGCCTGTAATATCCATGTCTCTTCATGGATTGTCTCTTCCCTCTTTTTTAATGGGTTTCTGTTGTATAAAGTAGCAATTTCTGTAGCAAACCTTAATTTCTGATTCAGGCTCTTGCCTTTGAAAAGAGGTTCCAAATCCATTTATATTGGCATATGGTATAAAACAGACCATCAAAATAATTGTTAATGTTCTCTTTCTCCACAGTAGCTCACAGACTTCCTCATCATGAGAGTGATATCATCTGACAAGCTGTTTTCTTCCAACTCTTTCTTCATTCCTTTTCATCTCATAGCATCTCCTCTTGCCATGCTTTTTTTTCACACTAGTCAGCTTTCTGAAATATTTTTTTTATTTTATTTATTTATTTTTACTTCAGCCTTATGAGTCTTTGATCCTTCGCTTTCCTCCTACTTCATTTCATGGTATTCCATCTCTTTTTTTTCAGGTAATTTTACCTTCATCTCATGCTCTACCCTCTTTCATACAAACTATCCTGCCCTATCAAAATTAATTTAATTCCATGATTTCTTCAGTTATTGACTACCATTATCAGTCCAGGAATACCTGAACATAATTTCAGTTTCTCTGATTTCATATTTGGTATTTACTCTTCATTTAGTCTTTACTTTTTCTCTAGGTAAATAGTTTGACAAGAAGTAACAGGATAATGACTATTTTTGTTAGAGCACCCAGGCATTAAAAACACAAAAGACTGTTACAATAAGACACACCTTAATAAAAGGAGGTATCAGAAGAGGAGAAGATAGCACCTATATTCTTAGATATATTAAAAATGGACCAATATTTTATTCCAAAAGAAACTTGAGGATAAAATTGTTGATCTGCTGACAAAATACTTCACTGTCTACTCAAAATAAGCTAATACTACGTAGGATTAGGAGGAATACATATTGTGCACATGAACTCCCTCCCTCTGCCAAAAAAAGTTATGAATAGCCTTAAGGAAAATAGCAACTAAAAACATCATAAAGCATTTAGATACATTGATAGAACATAAACCATAGCTGATTTTAAAGAAATAACATGCTGCACTGATCTGCTAGAAATGTGCAAGCATCTCCATAGAATACTTGATAAAATAAACTAAATGTTAAAACACATTTGGGTTTTCAAAAAGTCTTTGATAAACTCTTTTTTGGAGGAAGATGTTGAGAATATAATTAGTCACAAAGAGACAAAATAATGTCATGGATACAAAACAAACTACACAGTGTGGTAAGCACATTAAGTTGTAACCACAGGTCAATTTTAAATGTAGAAAAAGATTAGAGGTGTAGTGAAATGATCCTCTAAATTAAGCTGATGTTGCTAATGAGCTGAAAAAGGGGATGTAAAAATTTCCAGCAATAAGTAAATATTTCCAGCAATACACATTACGGGAGTCAAGGCCAAAGAAAATGTGATTATCTTCAAAGAAAGTTTATAAAATGGGATAAGTGAGGGATGATGCTTAAGGTGAACTTAAGCATGCCATCTACATACCTAAAAAAAAAAAAAAGACCAATTCACCCTAGAGACTCCCTGCAGTCAGTGAAGAGAAAGAATATGTTCCCCAGGTTTAGATGAATTGCAACCGAGGTGTGATTTTTTTCTACTTACTGAATAAAATATAAGGTTAGGGATGTTTAGCACAGTGATGGAGACATCTGAACTGCAGGATGTTTAAAAAAGAATAGTGATGCCCGGTGGAAATAAAAACTTGAGATAGATCACAATTTCTAATTCCAACCACTTGTAGTTATATCAGTGAGAACCTTACCCTTTTTCCCCCTGCAAAGAAAAAGGCTAATACAATTCTCAGAATGTCCAAGCACAAAACAATTCTCAAAAATACTGCAATTTGTATTTTAAAGGATAATAACTAGTTATAGTGTAAACATATTATACAATATATTTGACACCAAAACTCAAAAAAAGATAAAATAGTTACTGCTATTTATTGTACTGAAATAAGCAAGACTGCTTTATTGTATCCTTAACTATTGAAATCAGTCAGCAACCATCTGGGAGGAAAGTTTTAGTGAAATTTACTTGTGACAAAATTCTCTCTTTTTTTTTTTTTTTTTAACACTTAGGATTTCTTGTGCTGAAGCATGAGAACATTACTGGCCTAAGAGAGAGGAACAGGATAAAAGTCACTGTTCATCTTGAAAAATCATCACAACCAGTTTTTACATGACACCAGAGTAAATTCACTGATACTGCAATGCACAAGGTGAAACTCTTAGAATGAAACAACAGTGACAGCAGATGTGTGCAGATGCTAGAGTAATATCAGCACTGAAGGTAGAACCTGCTATTGTCCCCATTAATCGTTACATCTGGAATTTCTTTACCAAACCAAGAGATTCATTGAAATAAATGGAAAGGAGGAGCTGTGAACCTCATGCCGGTTTCACTTGTTTATTGCGGGATGATCCCTCCTGCCTCCACTCAGGCAGTCTCCCTGAGATCACAGCAATAAAAATCTAGCTTTTCTGTATTGCTTCCACCCTGACAATACGATAGGCAATGAAACCACTGAGTGTGTGATGGAAGTCCTTCATTTCAGGTCTTGGAACATAATCTCTTATAGGAAGAAATCATTCTTTCGTTGTGAATGTGTGTATGGGTGTTTAGTAATATAAAGTCATAATGAAAAAATATCTCTGTTGTGTCTGTCATAAACACCTCTGAAGGTATCTGTCATAAACTTGCTTAGCTTGTGTGCTATATATTTCTAATCTTAATGACAAAGCTAAATCTTTTTTTTTTAATTATTATTTATTCTACTTGTAAACCTGAGTGTATTAAATGATTCATGATGTGATATTCTCTTTCAACCTTAGTATTGTAGAAGAAATATTATGTTGTTTGGGATAAATGTGGATCTCCGTTCATCTTTAAGAAAATACTTCACAGTTGTTTTAAAATACACTTCTTCAAAAATAAAAGTCAAGAGAGTACACAAAAGAAGCATCACCTATTTTCTAAAGCTCATTTAAACTTGCAGTGTAAGTAGGTGCCTACTAATGAGCATATGTTCAGAATGGATACAAAAATAAAAGAGCTGTCCTGAAAGCAGCAATGAAGATAGGAAGCACAAAGCTTCAGCTTGGCATCCACACAGCAGCCCAGGAGATATGCTTACCTGATCAAGCATTGAAATGGCCTTAGAAGAAAATTTATCAAGTTGAAATGATAAATTAGGAAAGCTGTGATTCTCCAGCAATCCTTCCCATATACAATAGCCTAATATAATATAACATAATATAATATAATGCTTTATACACATATATAAGATTATACTTGAGTAATAATAAATAATTATAAGAATATTATTATATAAGTATATAAGAAATATATAGGAGAGTATTTTATTAATAGAAATGATAATAATGAGACATGAGACACAAGCCATTGATTGTCAGCTGTGTTGGTTTCTTAGTGGAATAATAGCAGAAAGATAATGACAGCCCATACAAGGCAAAGGGTTACAGGACACAGAGAAATGCCGCTGTTTCTTTAAATCTCCAATGTATCACGACGCTTACATCATGCTGCGTTGGGTTACATCATGTTATGACCAGTGATGTAACCCGTCGCAATGCAATGCACACATCGCATTCAGTCAGTTACTTAAAGAAATAGCATGTTTTCAATTTGTCCACAGGATCACTGTGGCCAAGAGTCTGTGGCTGTGTTCTGTATTCATGTTCTACAGTATTCATGAAGTATTCATGAAGTTCCTTTTTTTAAGTAATGTAGATAAGCCAATAGAACTAAAACATGTTCTAAACATATATAACATATGTGTATAGCATGCATATAGGCTTGGTTTGGCCACAAATGAAAATCCAACCACATAAATGCAGGATATAGTAAACTTAGGAGCAAATAAAGCAGAGAAAAATGATCTCAAATGTTTGACTCTTGTAATAAACACCATATATATTCCATTCCCTCTTTAGATATAAAATACATATTTTTGTTTGATCGCATCTGCATTTTTTATGAACTACACTAAACAATTCTAGGATAAGGTTTTAGGGCAAAGTTTTCCAGTATGTCACAAGTTATGCTCCTGTATGATCAAAGTAGGCCCTGGCTGGGGCTGAAGGAATCATTCCCAGGTAGTGGCTGGCTACTGAAGGCATCAGAACAACCCATGCTCTCTGCTTCCATTGAACATGTCTGAATCCCTAAGAGTCAAACTGAAGCTGCCCAGAGATTGATGAAAAAGATGGAAAAATGGGGTAGCAGCAACAAATGTGATTGGAGACAAATACTTTATGCCAATAGTAACCCTTAGCCTAATGTAGAATAATAAACTGTAGTCTATGACAAGAAAGAACTACTGATGAGTATTCAAATATCTATCAAATGTCTAATAGAAAACATCTGGTAAGATTGCCCACAGCTATATGGAGATTATGCTGCTCAAGCTTTAGAGTTTGGCAGTAGCACTAGAGTAAGAAAAAGAAAAGAAGTGTTGATATAAAGGTGAGATGACGATTAGGCTTGCTTGATTATAGATAAGACTGCAGTTAGTTTCTTATTTCCCACTTCAGATTTTCATGTTACTCGCTGGGAAAGGATTCTTTTTAAAAGTTTTTAAACATCTGAGAGATGAATAGTATATTCACAAATGTCTTACCTCTTTTATTAATTCCATACCCCTTAATATTCAGGTTTAGATGTTGACTTAGATAGTGACTAGGGAAAGCACTTTTAGCGTGACATGCACAGATCCTGAGACGAAACTCTGACATAATGTTTCAGCGTCTTTCCTAGTCTTCCTGCTGCCAGATTTGAGGATAAAGTATATCTAATCTATCCAGCACACTGTATTTTCACTATTACTTTGTCCTGTTCATTCAATACTTCATCCACTCCGTGTAGCTTGATTAAAGGCATATGTAGTGGTTCTACATAGCGCTACTCATTTTATACTCTGTTCTACTTTGCACACTTTGCTGCGCTCATAGTTTGCACACATACACTCACGCAGACAACTAACTATGACTAGAATCATTTTCAAGGTTGGTCTGGGACGTAGATGTGAATTTGCAATCTCTTCCCTTGGCAACTGGCAATCATAAAGAGTAGACTAAATCCTACACTCTTTCACCTGCTTATTACTATCCTCTTGCTAGAAGCTAATTCAGCTGCTTGTGTGATTTCTCCAAAGCTCAGCTCAGACAAAAATGTGTCAGATTAGCAAAGACCTACTCTTCAAACTGATAAAGCCAAGGTATTCTGACTGAAATGGGTCAGGAGACAATCATATGAGTAGCTTCACTAGCAAAGGCAGCAATTAGAATCTCAGAGGTGACAAGCAATAACTTTGTTAGCTGGCTCAGCTGCAGTACAAAAAGAATGTATCTACGTCCCTGAAATATTTAAGCAGGTGAGAAGTCATTAGCAAGGATTAAGAACATGCTGGAGTAGGATGAACACTAATTCAGTCTCTAAGAACAGAGCTGGAAAGTAAAGTGGTATTATGTCACCAGGAATCAGGAGCTATAATTTATAAAATTAGGTGCCAGAAAAAGGCAGTAAAAGCATCAAGACAGTTAACTTGATAGAGATCCTCAAAAATCAGTTTTTCTGATTTGCAAAATACTTCATCCTATTTCTGTTCATATTCTCCCCTGTCCTCCTTCTGTAGGGACACGTCAATATCTGTATACTTAGGACAGTACCCTGTGACGGATGTGCTCCTTCCCCAGCTCAACCTGACTTCTCACACATAGCCCTGTTCAGGTGTCAACTAGCACATTATCTGATCCTGGTAGCTGCCTCCCTGATTTCTTCCCCCACCCAGACATTAACCATCAATAACAGTCCTAATGGTCCTATCCTGATGGGAAGATAAGGCTAATTGTGAGTACACCAGCCAACAGTCATTCCTGAATTGAAAGAATAACTATATGTCAGTCATCTCCTCCCATAAATATGGGAACAGCCTGAGAGCCCATGGAGCTCTCCTTGCATCACAGCAGGCTGCACGCCAGGATCTCCCCTTGAGCAGGGGCGCCTCTCAAGGATACTCCTTGGGGTTAAGAGATCCTTCCCATTACAGATTCGTGGTAAGTGACTATAGCATGCTCTCTTTTTGAACTTGTACACTTTGCTTTGTAACTGTGCACAAATCCCTTAGCTATAAACAGTTGACCAGATCTGGGACTAGGACTGGATCTAGCTGCTCCCAGACTCCTCTCAGAAGGAGTCTGGAAAGCAAGAGGGTCCAATCTGAACCTCATGATCCAACAGGAGGGTGTCCTTGATAATTCTGTGTGTATCTTGAACCTCCATGCAGTAAATAATAAGTGACCTTGTCATAGAATCTTGTGAAACCATTGTCATTATCAATAAAGCCTATTCCTATTTCCCACGAGTGCAGTGCATTGTGTCACTCATCCCCACCACCACTTGTTCCGTGACATACCCCTTTTCTTAGGACATGCTATACACTATCCCTATTCTTCAGAGTATCTGAAAAAATACCAAAGAAAGGCCTGAACCCAGATCACACAGTCAGAGTTACTATTTGTGCCTGAAATAGAAAGACAAACATATGGAAGGGAAGTTGATTCCGGCACTTCTGCAAAAGTCTATGTCTGTATTACGCATGCAGGCCCTATGCAATCAGAGCAATTCAGAAAGTCGGGCAGAAAGTAAAATAAATGCATGAGTTACATCTTATGTATGTCTAGTTCTAAAGAAAAAAAAAATCTAATGTATATGCAGTGCTACAGACAGAGAATATGACTTTATATTAATAAGGGTTGGCTTAAATAGAGAACATTCTTTAGATGCTGCATTTGAACAGCAAACAAGTTTTACCTCCACCATATTAAAATAACTAAACCACTAGAGGAAACAGGGAACAAAAAGGGGATTGGGCTTGAAGGGCATCTCTAAGACACTTTGTCTTCCAGGGCCCCTTCTGGGACAGTACTAATTATGCAGCAGGCTTCATTTAAGGCTTTGCCTCAAGGCATGATCAAGCCATAAATGACTTTTTATATCAATTCTTGCAAGGACTGAATCTTTTTTATAGTAAAAATTTTAAACTCAGAATCAGGTCAAAATCTCTTAAATGTTAAGTAAGCTGAAAAGTCTTCCTTTCTAGATTATGCAAAGCCTTTAGAGGAAAAATCTGGGTTTATGGCTGAACTTCTTGCACTAAGGCTGATGCTAAAACATCTACATTTCCTCATAATTAGCAGGATATTATTTTTCTAGAGTTTTCGACCATCTTAAAGTGCTGTGCCCTTTCTTCACTCAAGCAGCAAAAATTCATGATATGCCAAGCTTAGTTATATTAATGACACTTCTGTTTATGAGGAAAAAGTACAGTCTATCAGAATAAAAAAATCAGCAATTTTGTTACCCACAAATGAAACCATTAACAAACATTAGTTTTCATTTATGAAGTTTGTGGCATTGTATTTCATATTCACAATTAACAAAAGAAAAAGAATATGATATCAAGTCTAGATACACATAACTAATGTGCACAATAGACTTTATGATGGAGAATGTAAAAACTTGTCTTATGAACATGAAGCATATGTACAGGAGAGTATTCTTTTTTGTACACAACTTCATGAATATTTGTTGATACTACATTAACCTATTTACCAAATGCAAAATTCCTGCATCTGAATTACCACAATGGCAAAGATTTTTGAAAGTTAAAATGAAATACATGACTAGTTAAGAAACGAACAAGACCACGAGGAATTTAGCATGCTTTTAAAACTTCCAGTCTCAAGGAGTTTTGACCTTATTATGAAATTTCCACATGACATGAATTAGTCTCTCCAAAATGCTGTAGCTATAGGCTTTGTGCCTTGTGTACTCTGAATGGAACATCTAAGATTATTTGTCTTAAGTCCTTATATCATCAGTATTTTAATTGCTAAAATATAGATGCCCTAATCCAAATCCTAAATAGCATGGTCATAACACTACTACACTTGTAGAAATTCCTAGAAAATGGTGAAACATGTATTTGTTTTAGAATAGCCACAGATTACATTCACTCACATAATATGTATCTATATATTATTTTCTATTATTATTACTTTTTTTTTTTTTTGTAGTTGGAATTAGAGGAAGACTATTTTATGGTTTTTATTTCCTATAAATAAGAAAATACTAGGGGAACAAATAGGTCTTCAGCAGCTTAGGGAAAATGCAACAGAAGAGGACAAAGTCAGTACAGTAAAAATTCTGCTTCTTCAACCCATATTCAGTTTAGCATTCTCTTTTCCAAAATGCATTCCACTGTATGTGCACTTGAGTATGTGCTTGTAGATCTTAAAAAGAATCAAAGGGTCCTTTTGGTTCTTGCTTTATCTTCACTATACCTGAGCACAACATGAGTTTTGTGAGAAAACCCTCTTATGGTGGTTGTAGAATATAATTTTAAAAACCTGTGAGAATGGCAATCCATAAGTATTTATTCACATAATGCTTGTTCCAGTGCTTATTCACATGATGCTAATGGATCTGTAAATGATATACAGGAATTTAACAAAGAACTATAATGTCAAGTCCACCTCAAATTCAAAGAGAAATAAACTATTTGCAGGAAGAAGCTGTACAGCTTGTGCTGCTAACATTACTTCTGGTAGTCAATCCAAACTAACAAGAGATCTATGGATAAATAAAATTATAAAGCATTTTCCAGGGACTGTATTATGGAGAAGTTATTTTAACAACAGATCCTGTCCCCCAAAAAGCATGTCACCTTCATCATATTATTCACACAGATTAGCATCAACAGTTTCAGCATTTCTAAGATTTCCATGTGTAGTCAGTAAGTGGAAGACAATGTGCAGAAAGCAGACAGCACACCCTATCCAAAGGATCTGCATTAATGACTTAAGTAACAACAACAACAAAAAAAGTGTTTATTTGAAAACTCTGAGGGTTTTATTATTCCTTAATGAGTTATGCAAATTAAGAAGTGCTTGTTTTTCAGGACTACCTTCTTTTATTGACTAGTTGCCTCAGTCAACACCACAAGACAGTAGCGTTAATCCTGTTCCCTTGGGAATTCATTCTGGAAACAGTGTAATGGCTATGGTCCAAAAACTGCTGTCAATTTTACTTTTGAAAATCCATGATAACTTAATTAAATTCATGGCATACATGGCAGAAAAATGTAGCTGCATATAATCTCAAATAAATTACCTGAATTGCTTGGGGGATTGCACTAGAACAGAGAACGAATAATCTATTGACAACATAGGTAACCATTCCAGCAAACTTCAAAGGCATTACGGAGTCAGAAAGCATCTGTAAAATATCTCATGAATGGAATGAAGAAATTACTCAGTCTTCATAAAGATAGAATGCTTCAACCTCTACCTAAACTGTGAACATCTTGAAATCAATGTAATTACTCACAGAAATAAACACTGCTTGCATTATATTAGATTAAGAGCAGAGAATTGGGGAGCACAGAAATAAGCCCAGTTATCTCTGCATGTGTAGAGGGTGTAAAATTTCTTTCAACCTGCAACTTAGGTCCCTAAGGAAAGAAAAAAAAAATAAGATTCAGTAGACAGTAGACAGAGGAAACCTGTCCAAAAAGCAATTCGCATGCAAAAAGCAATTCAAGCGCTGGCAGCATTTATGAGCAATCAGTCTGTGTTTTAATTATAAAATACGCATTCTCTTGTAAAACAGTTTCTACCATTCTGTCAGAAGTTCAGACTGACAGTCTGCTATTTAAAGAGGAATCTACATACTTTATCAAAAAGCAGTAAACCACTAAATAGACAGAAAACTGAAAGCATTTTGAAATGTAATACTAAATCAAATTAGCTTTCAGAGGAGTAATACATGTGTAAAACAAAGAAGCTTACATTAATAAATATATAATGTAGGCAACACATCAGAGTTTCAATTATAGGGAGAAATAAACCAGCTTTAATGAGTCCCTTAGAGATTATCTGCAAAGTGTGAAGTAGCAGAGCACAGAGATCCCTGAACTCGCACTGAACAGGTTCATTGGCAACTAGAAGTAGAATAACTATATAACATTCCTGGTACTCAAGCTAATTAGCTCAGAGAGGCAAGAATACTTAGTTTGGGTGTAGCAATCCATTATGTTGTACAGGAAGACCTCTTTTCTCCCCATACAGCACCATGTAATGTAGATACATGGGTTCATTTGGGGTTAGCTCAGGAATATTTAAAACAGTCCTGTATTTTATAGTGAAGACATCTTCTCAAGGTTTTGCCTCTAGCAAGTGGAACTTATCTGCATTATATTCAGTCTCTGAAACACTGTATCTCTAAAGGCTTTTTTCCCTTTAATTACAAGCAAATATTAAAATAGCATATTTTAATAAAATAATTAAGAGTTTTACAGCTCACAAACGGATGCTTCTCTTTTTTGACTGTATCTATTTTTATTGCTTAACAGGAATTTGGTACCATCAAATAGAAATATTAACAAATGAAAAAAAATCTTCATAAGAAAAAATCATGTTTTGTTGTATCTTTGCAACTGTTCAACTATTGTTAGAATCTAATGCATATGTTACTCTAGAATCATAGAATCATAGAATCATAGAATGCCTAAGGTTGGAAGGGACCTCTAGAGATCATCTAGTCCAACCCCCCTGC
>JAWLRI010001097.1:280480-362025 GCA_034781795.1 Crypturellus tataupa
GAAGGAGACTCCACAACCTCTCTGGGCAGCCTGTTCCAGGGCTCTGTCACCCTCACTGTCAGGAAACTTTTCCTTAAGTTCCTGTGGAACTTTTGGTGCTTCAGTTTGTGGCCATTTCCTCTAGTCCTGTCAGTGGCCGCCACTGAAAAGAGGCCAGCCCCATCCTCCTCTCTGCCTCCCTTGAGGTACTTATACACACTGATCAGATCTCCTCTTAGCCTTCTCTTCTCCAGGCTGAACAGGCCCAGCTCCCTCAACCTTTCCTCATACGGCAGATGTTCCAGGCCCCTGATCATCCTCGTAGTCCTGCACTGGACTCTTTCCAGCAGCTCCACATCCGTCTTATACTGGGGGGCCCAGAACTGGACACAATACTCCAGATGTGGCCTCACTAGGACTGAGTAGAGGGGCAGGATCACCTCTCTCCACCTGCTGGAGACACTCGTCTTAATGCACCCCAGAACCCCATTGACCTTCTTGGTCACGAGGGCACACTGCTGCCTCATGGTCAACCTGTCATCCACCATGACGCCCAGGTCCTTCTCGGCAGACCTACTCTGCAGTAGATCGGTCCCCAGCCTGTACTGATGTCTAGGGTTGTTTCTCCCCAGGTGCAGGACCATGCGCTTGACCTTGTTGAATTTCATGAGGTTTCTCTCCGCCCAGTTGTCCAGTCTGTCTAGGTCACTCTGGATGGCAACACAGCCCTCTGGGGTGTCAGCCACTCCTCTCAGCTTTGTATCATCAGCAAACTTGCTGAGAGAGCACTCTGTGTCTTCATCCAGGTCATTGATGAATAAATTGAATAGGACTGGACCAAGGACTGATCCTGGGGTACATCGCTCAACACAGGCCTCCAACTCCACACCACTGATTATCACCCTCTGAGCTCTGCCATCCAGCCAATTCCCAATCCACCTCACCGTCCACTCATGCATCCCACACCTGAGGAGCTTGTCCAGGAGGATGTTGTGAGGGATGGTGTCAAAAGCCTTGGTGAAGTCAAGATAGATGGCATCCACCGCTTACCCCTCATCTATCCAGCTGGTCATTTTATCATAGAAGGCTATCAGGTTAGTCAAGCATGATTTCCCTTTCATGAATCCATGCTGACTCGTCCTGAGTATTTTTTGTCCTCCACGTGCCTGGAGACAACGGCCAGTATGAGCTGTTCCATCACTTTTCCAGGGACGGAGGTGAGGCTCACTGGCCTGTAGTTGCTCGGATCCTCCTTCTTGCCTTTTTTGAAGACTGGCGTGAGATGTATTCTAGATATATTATAATTACAATATAATGTAATAATATGTCACAAAAATGACTTTGCATGTCAGATGTCAAGTTAAAAACAAAAAAGATCGGTTCCCCTATTTCCTCGGTATAAAGTAGAAAAAGACCATATATATATTTTTTAGCTGAATGAATTTAGGTAAAATAGTTCCATGTAACAGCAAAGAACCTCCAAAGCAGAAGATAATGAATTCACCTCAGTCTTATCTTTCTAAACCTGAGAAAAATCATACCATTCATTTATCTGTATTATTTTCATACAGTTTCAGACCACTTCCCAATGCCATGCCCTCTGATGACAGTCAGTGCCAATCATTCTGGTCTTACAGTCTGCAGCTGTAATTGTAAGTCCACATGTTAGCATTACAGTACCAAGTCTCACTGGAAATGAATGTGTAAAGCCTTATATGCTGAAAGGTTCATGCTGGGAAAGCTTGTCCCCTGGCTCCAGACTTCCACTACATGTTCAGCTGCAGAGCTACCCGCAGTCTATTATGACGGTTACAGGACTCAGTGTCATGGTGCTGTCAGGAGGGGTCCTGACATGTTGCAAGGTCTGAAGTTTCCTCAGATTAAAGTTTCCTCTTCATAATAGAAACCATGATATTATGGATAATTAACACTACTACATAGATACCCCTGGGTTACAACAAAATGCCAAATCCTATAACCAGCAAAAGAGTTACAGTTAAGAAATAGTGAATATTGTTATATGAATATTGTAAGAGTTCCCATAATGCTAAACACGAAAGAAGGTGGGCAGGGGGAAGACACCATTTTCAGTCCTTATGTATTTAACCTGTAAAGATTTCCAATTCAGATACATTGATTCTAAGAATAAAAATAAATAAATAAATAAACAAACAAACAAATAAGGTGGTTCTAACTTACATTATAAAAAACTTCATTTGTGTTTTTTTTTTTTTTTTTTTCTGCTTACTTTCTTCTTTCGCCCTGCGGTAGAGTTTTGCTCACATCACAGATTATCTTTGGTTACTCACATAGCTGTTGACATCAAAGACATAGTACCATCCTCACAATGCAATGGTTAAAATATGCCAAATATTCCCACTACAATGGGGTAAAGCATAAAAATAGTTTGGAAAATCACCAAGGAAGAAAGAAAGTCTCATGTCTTCAGTAGAAAGAAAGGGAAATAGGATTCAATAAGAAATCCAAAGAGAACTGAGTGCAGTGAATTTTACTTGAGTTCCAACAAAGGAGTCAAGAAAAAGAATCAATCTTAGTATAAGCGTCAAGACAGAAAAAAAAATAAAGGACTTGAGGAAGAAAGTGACAGTGTCAAAAGAGGTTTAAAAGGAAAAGAAATTGATTTTAGCTGCTTTTGTAACTGATATGCTTTATACTGAAGTATTGGACTCTTTTTCTTTCAAACTTCAAAGTTTCTCGTGGAAGTAGTTCTTTTTTTCCCACAATCAGAAAGAACAATTGTGAAGCAGTCCCTGAAGCAGGAATTAGAAACTAGATGGCTCCTTCCTTCAACAGTATCTTAACAGCCTTTTCTATGGTGCTCCCTAGATCAACCAGAGTTCAATAATACAATACCCTCTAAATGAAAATGGGGAAGAAAATCCACTCACAACAGTAGCAACAGGGTACTGCTCTATGGGACTTGAAGCACCTTCCACTCTCTGGAAAGGAACATGTGGATTCATGTTGCCATAGCATAGAGGATGAGTGGAGTGCTGGCAACACTATGTCCAAATGCCTTGAACATCACACAGTGATGTAAAGGGAATCTACCTCTTTTTTGCATTACTGAATCCATCCCTGAAAAAAAAAATCTATAAAAGTGTTAAAAATATGAGAATACTTGCTTTTAAACTGCATATAAGTCTAAAGCCTACAACGTGGTTCATGCTATAAATGCATGTGTTGTAAGGAATCAACTTTTACCCTTGTTGACAAAGCTGAAAATAAAATACAAATCAGAAGGTATTTCTTCATTTTTAGACAACTGTAATTCAGCTGCTAAAGAACCGGAGGAATAACTCCTGTCTGTGGCTTAGGTAAATCCACACCATTGACAAAATACCACTGGAATCTGTATAACTACTAATAATGAATAAACAAAATGAAATCTGCATTTCATAAAAAGGATTTACTAGACTGTGGATTTATTTGTGATACTTTTAGAAACAATAGAGTCTTGGCATAGAGTAAAACTGCACTCTGTCCTCCACTCTTTTTCCCTCTCTTCTGGCATGATTAATCTCAATGAATCCTACGTATTCCACTTTTGTCCTTTCAGTACAAGAAATACATTGCCTATATAGGCAATGCCTCAGAAATACAGATGAATGGTCACAGAAGCAACAGCATGCCATTCCTACAAGGAGAGGGTTCATTTATACATCCTCTTTTGAATGTGCAGAAGTCCATCCATACAGCCAAGCATGTGCCCCCGCCCCAGTCTGACTGAAAACATCCTGCCAGGAAGAATAGACTGTCTAGCCAGAGTGGAAAGGCATCTAACAAGCATTTTCTGAATCACAGAATACACAGATACTGAAAATGTGTTTTTCAAGCTAAAGAAGCTGGAAGACAGTAAGAATTATACTAATTATCACCCACAGTTTTTTTTACTTTTTAATCAGACGAAACCATGTGAGTCCAACTTGTATTTTTGTAGTGCATGCCTTAGATGAATATATTCTTTATATGAAGAATAAGCTTGCACTTTCCTTTGGATTTTGTTCCAACATTGCATAGCCCTTACTGATAAATTCAAATAGAATTGACTAAAATAAAATAAAATAAAATAAAATAAGATAAAATTCAGTTGAATGGAAACAGAAGCAACAACATATCATTCTTGTAAGTCTTTCAACACTTGTTATTTTCTCTCTATGACGCTACCTAAACATTACAATCAAGTCCATTGAAATCTTCTTTTTCAAAAGCTAAACAGATTCAGACCTTTAAATCTTTTGCTGCTAGGCATTGTCTCTGGCCCTTAAATAGCTCTTTTCTGCATTTCTCAATTCTACATCATTATTGTTAATGTGACTTATATTTAAGTGCCCTAAAAAAATGGGAACCAAAAATACCCACTGAAACAATTATCTGCAATATTTCAAAATAACTACTTTCAAGTATATCACATTGAAACATTAACCTGGTGCTTCATATGGTTACTAATGCTACACGTTTCATGGCTACTACATTATTGTTAACATGAATGCTTAAAACAAGGACTTTCTAATTGGGCTCTGCTCTGCTCATGTTGAAGCTAAGTTTAGACAAAACTTTGTCAAAAAAAGTAAAAATACCAGCATTATATTCTCTCTGGTTGTTCAAGAAGATAATGACTGGGAGTATGGAGGAGTAAAAAGAGAAATTGTATTTATACTCAAACATGTCTAATTGTATAGCTCATGAAAAAAATGATAGAATAAATTGATTCACACAACAACCTTCCTAACAGACATCTAAATGATTACACAACTTGGATGTCACTTTGAAAGGTTTGAAGAGCCACTTGGATGCAGCCCTGTGCCACCTGCTCTAGGTGGCCCTGCGTGTGCAGTGGGGTTGGACTAGATGACCTCTAGAGATCCCTTCCAACCTTAGGCATTCTATGATGCTATGATTCTGTGAAGCAGTTACCCTCCTAATTTAAAAAGGTTTAAATCTATTTATTGTAAATGAATGGGCTATTCTGACAGTTCTCAAATGAGAAATATTAATTTTTCTACAGGATGGGTACAGTAAAAGAAATGGCTGTTCTGGGTCAGATGAAAGATTCACTGGTGCCTGTCAGTGGCCTCAAGATGATCAACAAAAGTGGAATTTCTTACAGTGAACATACCCGTATCAGCAGAATACACATTTTTTTTTTCTCCAGATTAGCTGACTTATATGCCGTGCTTAAAACAAGATATAAACTAAATAAGAGTTATTAATCTAAGTAATGTTAATTAAGGAGTTGTCAGTATTGTCTAGACATAAGTCTGTATTACTTTAACAGTCCAGTGAAATTGCAAGCATACAGACTGATAGAGAAACTTCCAGTGAATGTGAAATGGCTTTGTAGGTAATCATAAGTGATGAAGATAATGAACAGGCCTGGATAATTCAATTTCTTTAAAAGGAACATCCATCTGCATTGTTAGAAGCAGTAAAATAAAACATATTTATATATATATATATAAAAGGAAGAATAGATATATTATAAAAGCATTATAATAAAATTAATGAAAAAGAGAAGAACAGGAGTACCATATGGGTTACTATCATTGAAGAAAAACGAGAATGAAAACAGAGGCAAATGTGAAAAATGTTTGAAACTGCATTTGAACAGGAGAACAATGCATGTTCATTAATAACTGCAAAATTAATATATCCAAAACTAAAATGGAAAGAGATTTCCTGAACTACTCAGATTTCATGATGCAAATCAAAGTTTCATCTTTGCTATGACAGATGTCTTGCATTAGTCCTTAAAAAGCATCAGGTGTCACCTTCAGCTAAAACATTTGAACTCAGCTTAGTAAGGAATGGAGTACATATAATGAAATTTGGACTGAAGTAATAGATAATTCCATATATACACATACTTTGGATATTTTAGAAATTTAAGTTTTAGTATGCAAGAGCTCTTTAACATTTTGCTTCATCTTAAAATGAACACATTTAAGGTAATACAAAACACCTATGGATTTAATTTCCACTTACTGCTATATATTTAATCTTTAAAAAGTATGATGTAAATTCTCTACAAGTGTTGTTTTTTCCTATGGTCTTTGGAAGGCTTCAAAACTACATTATGTGAAGGAGAAATCCTAAAAACAAATCTCCAAATAAACATAATGTAGGTTAGAACCTTTTTAGAAAATAAGAATGCATTTCAATCTACATAAATGACGGTTTATAGCCCACACAAAGAAAAAAGGAAATAGAACTAGCAAATACAACTGATGATTGAACCTGACTATGAAAGTCTGGAAGAACAAAATAAGATAAAGACTGATGTAAGAAAAGCATGGACCAAAGTCCTTAAAGATGCATATTGGAAAAAATACATTATAAGAAGAAAGAGCAGAAGACAGACAAAAATACTTAAGATGCTATGCTATCAAATATATAGGAGAGAATATATAGAAATAGCGGGAAAGAGAAATACTAATAGAAATAGAGTAGAACAGAATGAAATAGAATAGAATAGAATAGAATAGAATAGAATAGAATAGAATAGAATAGAATAGAAATATAGGATAGTCTATCCCTTTACAAGTTTTTGAACCACTTATCCTTCAATATCTGTACTGTTATTTCTGGAAAAAATACAGGTTTTTATTTACAAGTATAGCCTCATTT
Source organism: Crypturellus tataupa (assembly GCA_034781795.1). NCBI lineage: Eukaryota > Metazoa > Chordata > Aves > Tinamiformes > Tinamidae > Crypturellus > Crypturellus tataupa. The sequence goes on from JAWLRI010001097.1 coordinate 287,108, forward strand.
CAAGCTAACCCAGCTATATGAGAGGGGGAACATCATGTCAATCATGCTCAGTGAGCAGGATTTGAGAAGTGTATTAACATGTCCAAAGTGTTAGAAATCTTCCATGATACCTTAAGTCAGAAAGGGACAGGATAGACTTTTGCACTTACTTACATTTCTTATTTACTAACACTCTTCAGTTTCCCACATTGCTAGAGTTTGGGCTTACATGATTGTACCTATGCTACCCAACTGTGTATTTGAGAGTAGTGAACTATATTTGAGCAGCAATTTGGCAGGAAATCAAATCAAGTAGTTGTACAAAAATTATAAGGCAAACAAAGAAATTATAAATCAAATTTATTAGTGCTTTTTAGATGTTCATGACAAAAAATTACAAGGATAAACTTTTTTTTATAGGGAATTCATCATATTTTTGGAAAACTCTTGAAGACTCTTAAAACTATTTCTTCATAAACTTCAGGAATCTTAAGACTATATGTGAGTGGTATCAACTCTACAGGAGTGTGTCACACTTTTGGTTACTAAGGAAAGCTAAGAAATACTGTATCTCAAAATTATTACACACACATGAAATAGAAAACCATAACAAATGAGAGTTACAATCCTCCCAGGCTGTCCAGCTTTATTTTATGCTGGTAGATAAAAAGGTTGGTGGCCCTTGGAATTTTATTCTATTATTTCAGCTGAGGTATGCATTACCTTCAGATATAGTGAGTAGGATAAAATTATCAATTGTATATAGATATATCATCTTGATTAGCAGAGCTGACATATGTTCAAATTTTCAAGGTGTGAATCATTACCATTATAGTACATTAGATGAGTTGTGACTGTTCTTAAGATGTGTGCTTAAAATCTCAACAAACATAAGGTAAAATGCACTAGTTTAAACATCCTTCATTATCGTTTTCTATATTTATGTCACAAGTTAACATATTAATTAAAGACTATAGATGTGCACACAGTCATTTTGTATAGTTATCTCTTGTACTGCAAGAGCCTAATTGCATGTCTGAGCTCTATAAACCGTGTCTCATTTGTGAGGAAGAAAGGATAATGTGTCTGTCAATGTAAAGGGAGCACCTCCACCATGCCATCATTACCACTCTGAAAACAAATCAAGGTTACAACCAAGGTTACAGCTAACTTATCAGAAAAGGCATGCTAAGAAGTTTTACAGAAATTCGAACCAGGGAAAAAAGTTACTTTTTCTCTTGACAAAACTTCTTAGGCATTGTAAGTAAAATATAGTATTTTCTAGTCCTATACAAGCTGAGTATATGTGCTTCATAGAATAAATATATAATGTCACTGAAGAACACAAAAGCAGTTAGTTGCTTTATGTACGACTTGTTTAGTGGCTGCAAGGAAGTTAAGATGTCAGCATGGGGTAAGGTCTTTGGCCAACATTGTCTTACCTTGCTGAAAGGAGTATTAAAAAAGGTCTCGCAAAAAGAAAAAAAAAATGCAGCTGTAGCTCCCAAAGTGTCTGGTCTCAATGTGCACATATGCACATTACACCCAGTCTCAGGAGGGTGTTTATAGGTTATGGTAAGTATTCATTTTATATATACATACATATATATATTATAGGATGATGCACAAGGGCTATGTCAATTAGATCACAGCCATCTGGCACACCTGCAAAAGCAAACACTTCATGTTCTCAGAAGTCATTTCTTTATTAGCTGAGAGAAAGTAAAGATGTCTCAAAGACATCTGAAATGATTAACTCGCATCTCTAAACAGCACACTCTCCTCTAAAACTCATTCTTCGTTACTAAAATTTATTATATGGTTTCTTTTCATTCATACTTTTGAAAGAGTTTTCAGTAGAAACACGTTAACTATTTAGTGCATATAAATAACCACCTTTCATTCATTCATCAGTAATTTATCTGATCACTTACAAATTTAAGTATGTTACACCAGCAGCTTATATGCCTTTTCTGCTAGCAGTTTATATGACATCCACAAAGATTTTCTCATCTTTCAATACCTGTATGCTGTTATATCTGTTATTATATTATTATAATAATATAATTATAATCTGTTATATATATAATATAATTATATCTGCTATATATATTATATCTGTTATCATCTCATTTATTTATGAGATAACTCATACTTTATGAACATTTAGGTTCAAAAATAAAATATAAAGTTTGATAGCAAGGCTTCTCTCTTCTGTCTACAAATTACTCAGGTCATCTTTTAGACACCTCAGTTCTAAACTTATTTACTGGGTATTTAAAAGTCTACATGGTAGACTCACTCCAAATCATTTGGACTTTCCACAGTCTTGCTTAGAGGTCACAAACCATGATAGGAAAATTGCATTCAGTAAATGGGTCGCAGCAGGGAATAGAGCCTAAAAAAGAGCACGTGTAAATAGAAATAAGGATGTAGTCTTTCAGATTTTAGTATATGGGAAATATCTTAAACCTTTCACCACCCAAAGATATTTTCTGCTCACAAGTTTTAAGTCAAATCAGAAAAATAAATATGATGCTTCTTTTCCAAATAGGAAACCAAGGCAAAAATTTAGCTGATTATCTGCAAATATTTAATGTAATTTCTTTAAGAACTGCCCCCAGATCTTCTCAGTCCAAACAAAACTTCCATGAGAAATCTTCCTACCTGATTAGACAATCATGAAACAAATCAGGAAAATGATAAGAGAAAAAAAATATAGACAGACAAATCCAAAATCCCTTTTTGGATTTTGGAAGAAGTCAGCTAATATTCCTAACACGAAGGCATACTGAATTATTAGATATTCTGTTTTAGATATCTCATATTAGGTATTATTTAAAACTAGTAGAATAAAATGGTGTATATGCAGAAATTCAGTATCATATTAAAAATAACACATGTGGAAGCAACATTCATAAAATGCATAAATTACTTTTTTAATATTTTAAAGCTTCATTCACACTGATATACATTTAATATCAGATAACAATGACTTTAATTATTTAAGAATGAGATAAAATTATCTAACTATTACAGGTCACATAAAGGCCTGCTAAAAGATGAAAACTGCTGGACCAAAGCAAAATAGGTGCTGGGTGATGGAGGTAATTCAATGGTCTTTATCTGGTTATCTGTTTTGCTTAGGCATTTTTTTAGGTCACTGCATGCATTCGGAAAGATCTTTTATTTTTTCCATCTGAAAAAAAAAATCTCACTCCCAAGCTTGCAATATCCCCAATACTTTCATAGAATGATGAATACAGTATCCTCCATGAGGCAGAAATCGTCACCTGATACATTAATCCTCAATAGTAATTTAGTTCTAGTCTATGTATTGCTTAACTATTTTCCTTTGGAAAATTATTTAAGAACCATGGTTGGTGTTTCCTTTCCTTTTGCTCTTCATTTCGTTTAACTTTGGTAAAACAAGAAATAATGAAGAATCTCTTAATAATGTATTTGGGGAAAGTGAGGCTACATTTATCATATGGTATTGACTTCTAAAGTGAAAAGTGATTACAACAAATAATGAAATTGACAAAAGAAAAAGAAATGTAACTATAATATCTCTTAACAATTTATTGTGAAAATGGAACGAAAAAAATACCACATGTGTCTAGAGTTAAGAATAAACCCTTACCTATTAAATTCATTTACTTTGTTTTAGTCGTGCAAGTGAGACTGAAGGCATAAGGCATAGGGATGATCCCTTGATAATGAAATAAAGGTGAAAGCATCCAGGGTGATTTTTAAGACATTTTTAGACATTTATTGGTATTCAATCTACAACCTGTTTTTATTAAAATATTGCCTCTGGGAGCTTGTCACGCTCAGCTTCTCTCTTCTGTACAATGATTTCTTTGACTTAAAAATATTTTTGGGTCATTGTCACAAAGCCAAGTAATTATTCCATATGGATGGTTTCACACTGAACACCCCACCACAGTACACATCTAATTTGATCCAACTCCCACGGACACAACCTAGCCATCAGTTACAACTCAGCATCTTCGGCCTTTGTTAACATGGAGTGAGTCCCAGCGATAAAAATGCACCAGTTCTTTTGGCTCAGATACATTAGGTCTGAAAGTGAGAATTTTATTTATTTTTTTTCTTTATTTATTTTAGGGTAGAGAATGGGAGAGGAGGAGCAGGGAGAAAGAGAAGCTCTCCTCCCTGCTATACAGCACTCTGAATGACTTGACATAGTTGCCGTTTAACACCAATATGATGATAGTGAAAACTTTAAATACTGTGCATTGTTAGCAAGCCAGAGATTTCACTTATCACTTTTTTTTTTTTTTGTCTCAGGTAACTAAGAAGATGCACAGTGTATTTGGCATTTTATATCATTCATGTTTGTAAAAACAAAAAGAAGCATGGGAAATTAAGACTCAATGGCACTAAGTTGAAACTAAAGATCAGAAGGACAAAACAATTCCTTTTTATGTAAGAATGTTTACCCTCTCCCATCATAACCTAACAGAAAGAACACAATTGAGGATCCTCAATTGTGAGGATGAGCTCTGCCATCTCTTGTAAGAATTTCAGATCAAGCATTATCACTCATTTACAAACTGGTAAGTTCTCACTATGTTTCTCCTCTAAATCTTTGCTATTCTATACTGAAAAAAAAGAGTCACTTGGTGTGGGTTTGTCAGGGTGAGTGCATGTTTGGTTTGGATAGTTGGTTTTCCTTTTATAAAACCCTCGACCCACAAAAATACAATTAATATTTGCAACATTTACTTGCAGTTTTTTACTTCTGTATTTTCCAACATCATTTCTGGTGCTCCAATGATCTCAAGAGTTGGAAAAAAAAGGAGTTTTCAAGGCAGCCTCTACTCCCTCTGCTGGCTGAATAGAACATGAATCTCAAGTGCCAGCATAACCATTGGAATAGTATCACACATGCAGAATCTATAATTTGAAATATCGTAGACACACTATAAATACCACACAAAAGATAATTTGATTATTACACATTTCTAATAGGATGAAATGTATATATTTGGATTGTGTTTTCACTTGCCCCAGTGCATATTTACTAAATCAGACAATGTATCCATGATTTTCAGCTGTGATGGTTCACAAATATTGCAAATGATTAATGGGATAGTCATTTGAGCGAGCACAAAGTAATTTCTCTCCATTAGATTAAATGTGTCACACCCTGTCAATTAAAAATCCATTTAACACCAACCCAGAAATAATAAGCATTTTGGAATGAGGCACCAGAAATCCTATTTGCAACTAAGATTCCTTATATAAATGGAGTAAGAAGTTGACTTAGCATTGCAAATAAATTTATTCTTCACTATAAGTTTGCCTTCAGCAAGTACTTTAAAAGACAAATTTTCCTTTTATTATAACAATTCTATAATAGATATTTACTATATCAGCATGAGATAGCTGTAAGCTTTAGTTCATTTTCATCATTTCATAATTATTTCTATCTTGTTTGTCTTTTGAGGTACCAGAGGCAATATAATGTTATATTTTACCTTCATATTAAAAAGAAGAAGAAAAAAAGCAACAAGATAAAACCATCCATATGCCCTTAGAGGATGATATTATCACAAGCAAAAATGAAATATGCTATCTCTACCATTTTTTCTTACTTAACTGACAACTAATGCATTAACACCATAAAATGTAAGCATATTTAATTGATTATATGTCATTCTAATAATATTAACTTTAACTGGGACTGTAAGTAACAGGCGCTGACGTGAGACCTGCATGCTGGTTACTTCTCTTTCACTTTACAAAGGATGCCAAACGGAAGGATTGTGCAATGACCTAACATTTTCAGAAGAAATTTTTGCCTTCTTTGCAGTTGTGTTTGAGGGATTCCAAGAAGAAAATGATGGGTGTTTGCTTTACTTTCAGTTTGTCATAATTTATTCCCTAAATACATCATCATTTACAGTACTGGATTAAATAGCTGCTTGGATCAAACACTATCTGCACAACAACACTCTTTTTCCCCTGTTTTCTATTCCTTTTCCAGTCTACTTTTAAACGTCCAAAGAAAGTAAGTTTCTGTCACTTCTCTTAGAATACAACCCTGAGAAAATAACCCCTTATATCTCTCAAGGTTATAATAGGTCTAATCTCTACCAATCAAAAAGGGAATAATACCGTTTCCACAGATGACAAACAGTTCATCAGCCTTGGGAGTTAGCCCTGCTATTCAACAAATGTCAGTTTTGTGTGAAGCTGCAAATAAAGAGCTGACCAAAACAGAGCCAAATTTGAAAAAAGAAAAAAAATATATGTTTTAAGAAGTGGACAGATTCATGCAAAACATACCTGAATGAAAATCAGTGAGATCATAAAATCTTTAATCATTTCTAAAGGTGAAATGAAATTAGCACTAATACAAATGATGAAACCATGATACTGTTCAGAGCATATTCTACACCATTCATTATCCAGAAACCTAGGGAAGACCCACTCCACTGCTTTTAGGTCAGAATGCCTTAATTTTAGAAGTCATAAAAGCTCATGTTTTGGAAGAAAGTAGGAAGAAGCCATGTATATGAACACGATTGGCAGGAACACAGAGAAAAACTACAATAAAAAAAAAAAAAAAGAAAGAAAGAAAAAGACTATCAGAAGTCAATGGACAGAACGAACTAAAATCATGTCTGACGTGTCATGACCCACATGACTAAAAACTGTTTCTTTTGCGTCACTGAAACAAATGGCACAGCTTCTACATCTCCAAAGGCACTGCTCTTTGACTAGAAGGATGATAACATTAATTTATCTTTGCAGAAGAAACATTAAGTCATCATGTTTTAAAGAGTATTCTCCCACTCCAGCAGGTTTTACAAAATGAGGCAATGACAAGACTAGAGGAAATTGTGCCAAAAATCCTGTTCAGATTAGATAATGCCATAGTGAATGTTAAGCCTCCTTGCTAGGCTCCAGTGCATATCAATTCCTGAAAAGGCCATTTGGGTACAATCTGTAAAGTGCCTGTGGAATGGGCAACTCTCAAGGGAAGAGCAGCATTTTGAAATCAGCAGCTAAATCTGAATTTAGCTCTAAGGATTTAAGAACTTGATTTCATCTAGATTAGAGTCCTGTTCTTTGGTGTCAGAAGGTATTTTTGACTGCTAAAAGCAAGAATGTAAAATAAGGGCCTGGATTACCCACAGCTTTATCCTAGTAGGCAGAGGGTAGTCAGACATATGCCTCCTTCTCTCTCACAGATGCTGTGATATTTCTGGATTAGGAGGAGGGGATCTACTGGACCCTCAGAGTGAAAGAATTGGCTTGAGGCCCTCGTGCACAATGGGGACTTTATCCTTCACAACAGAGAGTGATTTTCTCTCCCTTGTTCAGTTTATGCTTCAGTTTGACTGTGATTATATGCAATTCTTGTTTTCTGTTATTAATTCTTCTCACTTTGGAAAACTATGTAAGTATTTAGCAAGAGGCTATATCTTATTGTGTATGATTTTTTGTACAGCATGAGCTGGAAACATTTGAATAACAGGAGAATTTGAAGAATGTTTTTTTCAAAGAAGGGAAAGAATAGACTGAAGGGTAGAGGCTAAAAATAAACAAGTCACCAAGAGAATTTGACAAAATCTCGAAAATGAGGAGAAACTCATTTTATACATCTATTTTTTACCTCAAAAAGACATTATTTGTGTTGTACAATTGCCCATATATTATCATCCATTAAAAAGAATAGCCATAAACATGATATTTAATTTTTTGAATATAAATGAATTTAAGTACTTTGCTTTTAAAAATATCTCATAAAACAGAATACAATTTTGTTTTCCTGTACTTATTATATAAATTACAAAATTACAAGTGAATCAAAAAATGCATCAGATTTAAAGGAAATAGCAAAAATATTAACACGTGACCAGAAACAGATATTGAATTCTAAATTTCTTTAAACTATCCACATAAATATGATTCTGATTTCCTAAGTAGCTGCTTAAATTTACAAAAAGAGTGAACAAGTAAGAAAATAACGCTATTTTGAGATTATATACCAGATATACAGCTAATGAAAATTGAAACTACGTATAATGTAGGATGGTCTATTCTATGGAGATTTAGAATTATTTAGAGTGATAGGGGATGCAAGTCCTTTTATCACCTACTAATAATTCCACAAAAATGACATATCCTGCACATTATGTTACTACTTTTCTTTACTGAGCTTTATTCTTTGTATTAGTAAAGAAACTTCTCAATAGCTTATTTTCTTATTCTTTACGTAAAATGCTTGTACATATGGGATACATCTTTCTTCTCTCTATTTTTGCCTTTCTTTCCTCCTTCCCAAGACAAAAAAAAAAAAAAAAAAAAAAAAATAATCTATCTAAAGAATATTTATCAATCAAGTTTTATCATAATAATTTAGATAAATGAATTTTCCAAGCTAAACAAGCACTGCAACTCAACAGCAACAATGCGAGCTGTGCATGCTCAATTCTGCACTAAGTAGGCATTTGACAAATACCAAGTAGGGACAGAGTACCCAAGCAATTTTACGCCCCTTTTCATCAATTTGTTCAAGTTTTTAATTCCTTTATTACTTGGTCTATTAAGAAAAGAGTCTAAAGATGCAGGTATCTTTCTTTCAAACTATTGTTCAAAGAAGAAATGCTGTTGATTCTCTTGCTGTTGCCTGACTTTTCTTCTTCACAGTAGCTTACAGTTAATGTATCACTAACCTTGGAACAGAGGAACCCTGTTCCTCGGGTACAAGGAATAAATAATTCCCTACCTTTAATAATTATCCTCGACTACTAGCTTTTGTTGCCAGTTTAACTATATCTTTTGCAATTGAAATTAGACAAGAATCCACAGAGTGTTTTCAGTGAGCAGCCCTTGAAAGATGCCCAACACTTCACTTCTATCCTTAACAGATACAGAGCTGTGGAGAAGATACCCACCTGTGTAAGATGCACCCTCTTCACATATACCAAATTGAAGTACATATGCTCACTACTCATCATGCAAAGAAAGGTCATCTATTTTTTCTCTTTTCTATTTTTCTCAGAACAGAACAGGGATTAAAGAGAAAAATCAAAGATTTGTTCATGTTGTTTAAATAAGTTTTTATCTTGCCTTGATATTAATACAGTTTTAAGGTTATCATGAAAGAAATCCAAATTAAAGAGCTTTTCTGTTTGCTATTTGTTATATTTTTTCTACAGTTATAATAAGAGTTAGCAATCTCCGTCAGTATCCACAGATTCAAATGATAAAGGCCAGGGATTAAGCACAGCCGATTAACAGTCTGTGTCCTCTTCAATCTAGCATTTCCACTGCAGATAAACCCATATTCAGACTGAAGTTATAATAAACAGACTGTCCTCAGTATCATTTCCCTAGATGACCTCCTCAAAACTGTCATTCAAGTATTCTTGTAGAAAATTATATTAGAGGAAAATCAAACATTACAACAGATCTCCATCAAAAGATGAAGCCAATGTTTAGAAAGCAATGTTGATAAAATGATAACTTTACTATGAATACTTTATATGTTTCAGTTTGTGGTAATTTCTTATGTTTACAGATTTGGCATGAAAATAGAGGCAATTTGCTATATTTTACCTTTCTTTAATGCTTGTACTAGTAAGTATCTTTACAATAATACCTTATGATTTCTACTTAGTATGACAAAACAAATATAGAGTACCAGATTATAATGTTACCAGTTCTTTTGCCTCCAAAGACAGAGGAAAACACACACAGAAATTCTCCAACTACTTTTAGTAGGGAGTCGTTAGTGCAAAGCATTTATCCAGTGAACAACAGAACAAACAAACAAAAACTATGCAGACAAGCTTACAGGAATATTCTGTTAGGCATCTGCTTTGATTTATATAATAAATAATATTTTCATTAAAGATAAAAAAAAGAAAAAAATGAAAACAAATATAGTAGATTAGGTTTGTAAGAACATTTAACATAGAAAATTCTGAAGGACGTTTTAGCCTCTACTATCAAAAATTTGAATCCAGAATCTCATGAGTTAAAAACAAAACAAAATAAAAATGGAAGCTATGGTTAAAGCAGACCTAAAATGTGTAACAGACATTTTTTTTTTTAATTTAGATTTTCCAACCACTTTAAGGAGTGATAGAATTGTGTGTCATTTGATTTCAGTGCACTTCTTTAATCTGAAGCAGTAACAATTCAAATCATTTTAATATCAAGTAATCATATGTACCCAGTTAATAAGCACAATTTCTACTCTTACATCCATTAGTTTATACTGGCAGAATTCCAGTGAAGCAATTCTGAAATCAGATGTATGCATGTGTGCATGTGTGCATGTATTCCTCAATTCTTCATTCAAAATATATAATCAAAAATTTCTTCCTTTTCATTAATCTACACAAGTGATAAGAGATAGATCATTCTATATGGTGGCAAATAGAAAAAAAAAATCTGAATTATCTATCTGTGCTGTGTTTGGATTAGTTGTTCCCTAGAACTGGTTTGAAAAAATCATTGCATATGACCACAACTAATTCATTACCATTGTTCAGCAATTTTTTCACTGGAGGGTAAAAAAAAAAGTCAACATAAAATTATTAAGTCTTGTAATCAGAACATTAATTAGGTTTGGATGATTACATCTACCTTTTCATAAACACACAAAACAGTTTTAGAGTCCTTTTAAGGAAATCTTTCCTGGACAAAGAACTGAAAATGTGATTTTAACTCCAAGTCACTCACTTTGAGACCCTGCTTCAAAAACCAATTTCATGGTCTGTCTCCATAACAACATAGCTTATTTCTGCCAACTAAGACCCATATAATGAAGCATAATGTGTTTAATCAGATTGTATGGACTACAGTTTAAGGCAATTTATGCTTAGTTTGATCTGGAGATATAGGAACTGATGTGTTTTGTAGGTCAGTCTCTTTAATCATCATTATGAGTAAAAGGTTGCTTATTTTCTGACCAAAAATATACTGAGTTATATTTAATATACACTGAGCTACATGGAGGTTATACTAATGATAGGTTATATATAGTACACAATTAAAAACTTAATGTATTCTATGTATCCGTTTTTAAATTTCTCATTCTCCATTACAGCCTGTTAAAAATGCATGCCACAAGATCAGTCTTGCTTCACCCATCTTGCTTTGTCATCACTGACAGCAGACTCTATTTGTCACCATTTAGCTGTATACCTCTGTATACATAGGTTTATTTTTGAAGGGGGGGTTCATAAAAGAAAATGGATTCTATATATACATTCTACTTTGAATTAAAACTTGCCTTATACCACATTAACGTTGGCATGTGAAAACTGAGAGGAGAAGAAAATACATTGTTTCCAGAGACATAGACATAAAAACCTACAATGAACCCTGCCAGTCCTTTTGGTTTGTAAGTTAAAAGCAAATAAAAGCAAACACAATTAGATGCAAGATGAGTAATTTTGTAGGTTGTTACTCTCTGGACGCACAGCATTTTATTATCTATGTGATATTAAATAATCTTTTTCCTCATCATTTTTATATATTTCTTAATTTCTGAATCCCTATATTCCTTAATGGATCAATCTTCCTGCTACTGCACTGAAGAAATTAATGAGTTTGCTTAAAAAAGGCATTAGTGAACAGAGCTGGGATTCTCTGAATATGAACAAATAAGACCTAAATTCAAAATGTTTCTTAGAAAAAACTTGGCCTACTGAGTGATTAAAACCTGCAAGATCAAACTAATTGGAAACAAACACGGGAAAGAATTATTCAAGTTAATGTCTAAGGAATGAGATGCAGTGCAATGAGAGAAGAGAAAGAATTAGCAGCAGTTTACTCCTTCAGATACATATTCACACATATACACACTCACACACAGACATACACACACATCTTTTCTTTCAAAATACTTTTAAAGAACTGGGCAGTATTTATATTTGCAGAGCTCACAAATCTTAATCCTGTATTTTTAGTTTTCATGTTCCTGCTTTAGCTGATGAGAGCAGGAAAAGAAGGTGATATGTTTATTGCTGGCAAACAGCTTGGAAATTCTGAATTTAAAAAAGGTAATCAAGGCAGAAGGATTATAATAAGAAGAAAAGTACAAAAATTTGCATATTTAGAGTATGGTTGCTGAGAAATAACAATGCCACAGTTATGCAAATTAAGCCCTCTGCTAAAGTGAAGGGATTTGCACATCTGGAAGAAATCTCTCATGTTATGCATTAGTTACTACGTTCTAAGTGGCTGAAACAACTGGCTTTTAGCAGAATAATAAATATAATTGCCACTAGAATTTCTTATTTTCCTCACGATATAGAACAAACTAATGATTTGGTATCTAATGAATATAGGTCTTATTTTCAGGAGGAAGCAATATCATTCAGAACCTCAAAAGATACATTTAAAGTGATATAAAATGAGAATCTTTAGATTAAGGGAGATCATGAAAACATTCAAAGAATTGTGTGGTACCAGCTGTATTTGTTTGAGTCCAATTGTTTACTTAACATTTCTGCATAATCTAATCATGTTCCCTTCACTTCATATTTAATGAATAGAGAATAAAAAGCTTAAGTGAAAAACTTGAGTGGTAATCCTGGAAAAAAAATACAAACTGACTTCCATAACCATTTTCTATTATCTATTAAAATCAAAAAAAGTTAAATGTAGGTTCAAAGATATTAAAATAATACCAAAAATTTAAATTTAAGGGACTGTAAAGCAAAATGATTCATTACCACAGATGAGAATCACCAAACATGGAATTGTTCCTCCCAAACATGGAGGAAACTGGCCAAGCTGCTATATACACCCACCCACCCACCATTTTTTAAACCGGTGAGTGATCTGGAGCATGGCTGTTAACTTACCATCCTCTGTGGGCACATAGATATTCAGATACAGGCAGTCTTCATTTTGATCTTGAACATATGTCACCACAGTATCCAAATTGGCTGTAAACCAGACTGGCAGCATATCATTGAGCAGGGACCTCTCATCCAGGTACTGAGGGCAAACGGCAGCAAACTGTGTGGCATTACGGACACCTGTCCATGAAGAGGGTGGCTCTGGGGGCTGAAATCGCCTTTCTCCAGTTGGAGGGGAGGCATAAGGAACACCCAGATACTGCTCCACTGGACCCAGGATCTCATTGGGCAAAGGTGTTCTTAAACCACGTATTTTTCCATAATTCGTGGTAACAACTGGATATTGTGCTTGGCCATCAATGAGAGTAAATCTTATAGCCAGTGCAGTTATCCACAGGAGGAAGTTGGAATTCAACATGACACAGACTGGGGTGAAGATCAAAGGTAGCCATAGAAGTCCCATTGGTTTCGACATTATTTAAATCAACATCAGAAGGGCTCGTTTTTCCACAGCCAGGAGAAAATTGATCAGTCAAGGAATAAAAAAAAACTAAAAGCAGACGAAGTAAGGGAAAGTGTAACCTTATTCAGGCAGGGAAAAAAAACAGAAGTTGATGAGTAGCAGGTGCCTCAGTTGACTGACCGTAGACAAATTCCAGTGTCATAAGAAACAAGAGAGTGTTTGCCTCTGAGGCCCATCCCAGATTTCAGTGTTGGCTTAATCCTGACAACACTTCCCAAAGAATAGAGGAGAGAGAGATGTGCAGTTAACTCCACTTCCCTAGCACAACAGCTCCTTCCAGTGAATTACAGCCCACGCAGTCAGTCTGTGGCCAAAAGAAAAGAGACAATTAAAATCAACAGATGCATTCATATTGGCATAAATCTAAAGGCATATTTTAAATTTATACATTAGTTCCCCTCCAAGGCCTGTAAATGTTTTATAAACTTTAGCCACCACGGTGATCTATGAGCTTCTCAAAGTAAGTAAGTTAGGATAGCTGAAAAATAAAGCCACAAGCTTTTTCCAGGTTATACCACAAATCAAACATTCTTCCCCCTATATACTTCCAAACTAAACCACAGCCCAAGCCTTACTGCCTTCCAGAAGGATGCCCCACATTTAAAGGCTAGCTCCAGGGTATATTTTCTGCCTTAGGCAAACAGAAAGTCCTAAGTGTTCTAAGCATATTTGCACTCACACAACAAACAGACATTCAAACTTTTGCTTCCTTGGGTAATGTATTACATTAGCTCAAAATGGGAGAACAGAATTAGTCAAAGTTAATGGTTTTCCTGTAAATGTTTTCCTGTGGAAAAAAAAAACACTGGAAAATGGAAAAAAAAAATGTGTTACAATCTCTGAGAAATTAGATCATGACCTACATATTGTAACAATGTAGCACTACCTTAATACTTATTTGCCCTTTTCATTTTTTTACACAAGGCAATTTATGCTATAATTTTGTTAATCTTTAATTACATATAGACAACTTGCATATATATGTAAACTCTTACAAATAGTATATATAACCATGCAATATTTGAATTCCTTTCTTGGCCAGATAAATTGGCAGCTCCTTTTTTACTTATTTTCCCCCTTATAATCAAAGATTACAATTTTACACCTGAAAAATCCTTGCTATAGAAAGCGGATATTGATACATTACCTTTGGTTGGATGATCACATAATTTATATATAAAACATATATACACAGACTACTAGGTCCTGTTTTCAGTCACGACTCTCATGAGGTTATTTATTTAGTGTTCAAGTGCAGAAAAAAAAAGAAAGCAAATAGTCAGAAGGCAAGAAAGACTTTTAAAATAAAAATGCTTCATTCTTTCAATATCTATGGAATTCTTCTGCTGACTTCATTTTAGCACTTGCACCACAACCTTTTTGAAATACCTTAAGAGACATTCTGCATACGTATCTAGAAGTTCATGGATCTCTCAGTCGAAACTTCTGCTAGTTCTTCTACTCCATGCCTGTCCTCAGAGGCCGTGTCACCCTAGCACCCATCCTCAAAAAAGCCAGTAACAGAGGTTTGTTACTGAGCTGAGAACCAAGAACCATGAGCCCCAAGCAGGCTCATACGGTGCCTTCACTCACACTTCTGCCCACAAGCTCAGTGAGTCCATAGGTCTATCACTGTTCAAGCTATGCTATGGGGAGTCCCATGCCCAGGCCCATGCCCAGGACTCTGCTCTACTGCCCTGATATGGGCAGTAGACTCCTGATATGGGCTGGTAGGACTCCTGAATTGATCTTGGACTCATTTCACCCAGTTGGACAATGGCGAAGTTGGGGAAGGATCTTGTCTGTAGCCTTAACCCATTCCTCCTCTGTTGTGCTAGTCAGAGAGGGCACTGCTCCTGCTCCTCATCCTCCCCAGTGGGCCGCTAAGAGTCGTCATTTGATACCTGTCACCAAAAACAACTCCAGAAACACCTAACTCCAGGACAACAACCAGAAACAAGCACCATTTTCCTTTACTGTACTGCTACTATCTGCAAAAATCAGTGGGCAGTTGAGTTTGGGGACTAGTTCCTCATGCTTTCTCCATCCTGATTTTGGAACTTTTCTGGCCAAGTACCACAAACTGATCAACAAGAGCTTTATTCTGTGCTCAGAAAGCAGCAACAAGTCCAGTTCCCCTGAGACTCATACTTCAGGAATCAATAGCACAACTGCAAGGAAAAGAAATGTGGAATAAACTAATGAGAAAATTCCCCAGGTGGCAGGAAAGACAGGGATCCAGACAATAAGGAATAGGCAGAGGGAAAATTAGACATGGAAAGCAATCACCAACTAGGGAAAAAAAAAAAAAAAGGATTAAAAAAAGGAAAACAGCAAAAAAGAGAATGACAAATAAACAAGAATGAAAGCATTATCAGCAGAGAAAGAATCAAAAAGGACAACATGAATGAAAGTGGAAGACCTCAGTTAATATGCATACTAAATATAATATTCAGTTATTGAAAATGTGACTAAATAAATAATGTTCATCCATATTAATTCCAGAGATCTGCAAATAAAAATTTTTGCTGAATGTGATTATTTTGAATAGGGAATGAAGGAAAGCTGAAATTATTTACAGTCCATTGTTTTCCGGGAATTTAATTCACCATCTAATTTCTCCTCTAGGGAATGATATCATGAAAGTTGTTTTTTTGGATACTAACTCCACTGATTTTATTTTTCCTTGAATCTTTACAGGAGCACACATGAAGTTCCTGTTTTTCATTCATGTACACACAGACACATAGATTTTATTAAAGTCCTTTTGTACAAATAAAGAAACATGCTTTTGGCTGATATATCAAATATAGCTATCAATCTCAGCCCCCTAGTCTGCAGCCCATGACAATCAGCACAGAAGTGTAAATGAACATAAGTGATAAATTCATTTACACAGACAAGGTATATGCCATAAGAATACAATTCTAGGATTATAAATTGCTGAATTTAGACCAATATTTATCACAATATTTTATAGCTATTAAACACTGTTGTTGTTGTCCAATTAAATGCTGGTAGGAACAATCAAGGTTTTTAATAATTTCTAATTAAATATTTCTCTTCAAGAAGTCTACTTAAGTAATAAACCATGTATCAAAATTTTGTTACTTGTCTAATGAAGAAAGAATTTCTCACAGGTTGTATTAGCCGGAAAATATCTCACAATTTTTGGGTTTGTTGACTTATTACTAGAGAAATTATCATTTTAATCAAGTTAGTTTCACACACAGAATCATAGAATCATTATGGTTGAAAAAGACCTTCAGGATCATCAAGTCCAACTGTAAACCCTTCAACACCATGCCTGCTAAACCACGATCCTAAGTACCTCATCTACACGTTTCTTGAACGCTGCCAGAGATGGTGACTCTACCACTTCTCTGGGCAGACTGTTGCAATCCTTGGTTGCACCTTCCATGTAGATATTCTTCCTAATGTCTAACCTGAATCTCCCTTAGTGCATTTCCTCTTTTCCTATCTGTAGTTATTCAGGAGAAGAGACCCATCTGACTACAATCTCCTTTCAGGTAGTTGTAGAGAGCAGTAAGGTCTCCCCTGAGCCTTCTCTTCTCCAGACTAAATATCCCAAGCTCCCTCAGCCACTCCTCAGAAGGTCTGTGCTGCAGCACCTTCACTAGCTTCATCGCCCTTCTTTGGACACGCTCCAGTATCTCCATGTCTTTCTTGTAGTGAGGGACTAAAAACTGAGCACAGTATTCAAGGTGAGGCCTCACTACCACCTAGTACAGGGGAATGAACAATCACTTCCCTGGTATTTCTGGTTACACGGTTGCTGATACAAGCCAGGAGGCTATTGGCATTCTTGGCCACCTGGGCATACTTCTGGCTCATGTTCAGCCGGCTGTCAACCAAAAGCCCCAGATCCTTTCCTGTCCAGCCACTCTGCTCCAAGCATGCAGTGCTGCATAAAGTTGTTGTGACTGAAGTGGAGGACGTGCCTTTCATGAACCCACGTTGGCTGGCCTGATGTCGTGGTTCACACACATGCTGTGTGAAACATTATATAGAAAGATACGCAGGCTAATTCCCAGAAAGAGTTTCAAAGGATCAAGAAAGGCAAATTTCTATCTATGAATTCATAAAACAGCAGATTTATATCTTTAAAAAGGTTAGAAATAAAGAATACCTAGAAAAATATAAAGACAAATTGCAATTAATCTGCAGTACACAACTGTTTGTACATTAGAATGTCTTAGATATTATACCAAAAATATTTTTTTAGTTAGATGAACATCTATATGCATCCAGTCAACATTTTAATATAGCTTTTAATATACATATTAAGTCCAGATGAAGAAATAAATTGTTATCATTATTTACTATTGGTGGTTATTATCTCCCCCAACCTAGAGCAGTTTCCTTTCATGGTATTTTGACAACATGGTAGCTTTGTTTTCAAATGCATAATGTTTTCTGCCCTGTTAGCTCCCATGCGTAAGAAAACTGAAAGTTGTGAAAGTGTGACTGTGTAGTTAGTGTGTTGGACATGTTTTGGATGAATTGCTCCTATGTGAGATAGTCCTGCTCCCCATTGACTCTTACAGAGAGAACTTTTACTTCTTGAAATGTTAGAAAAATTAGCACCGATTGGCCTGTAAAAACAATTAGTTAGAAGAGCCACTCACCAAAACAATCGAAAATATGTTCCATTTAAAATTGAATGCATCTTTGGGCAACTTGACATATGAAAAGAAGTCAGGGTCTGAAATCATACACTTTCATACATTATTTATTTATTTATTGTAGATGTGTGTAATTTGAGGTTAATGAGACATTTATGGCCTTTGAAGTAAATGTATATTAAAGCTAACACTGATGAGCATCTGCTAAAAACATCACTTATACTTGATTATGAACGTAAGTTCTAAGCCACAGTTTGAGATGTTCAAGCAGCGTATGAATCAGACCTTAAGGGCAAACCTGATTTTTTTCCCCACAATGTGCAGTTATCACTTACTGATTTTTTTTCACCTTCAGCAGCTAATTATGTCAGTAGCTCTATACTAATTTTGTACCTGCTGGGGAAATTTGAGACAGAGCTAATAATAAATCTCCTTTGCTCTAGGCTCTGGCAACACACTCTAAAGCGATTGCAAGTTTTTGTGACTACTTGTGGGGATCATGGACAGTGACAACAAAACCAAACACAAATATAAATTATATGAACACAGGAGACAGAAGACTACACAGATCTCCTGGGATTTCTGTGGCTTTATCTAAACTAACTATTCCACTATCGTGTACCTCAACTTTCAGGCTCTTACTCTCTCTCCCTTCTGTCCAAATCCCCTGCAGAAAGTTTTCTGATGTGTACACAGGACAAATTTTCTGATGTGTACATAGGTCTCATCCCTATACAGCACCAAGGATGGACAGGGTATATTCCCTGCCCACAGAGGGCATAACTTCCTGTTTAGATAAATATCCTAAGAGCACACAGTTGGCTTAATTACCTGAACCTAATCTCTAGAAAAAAAATTATAAATAAAGTTTCAGATTCTCCCTATGGCATTTTGCGTAGTATTTAATGCATTTTTACAGAATATTTGGATATAAATCTTTGGTCTTTAATATTTCATTTACCAAGAATAGAATACATAGAATTCCTTCTTTACCATCTCTCTTTTCACAGAGAGTTTTAAATATAAATATCATTGCAGAATAAATGATTGCCATAGCAGAAGATCATAAGTAGGAATAATTGGAGGAATATTAATTTGTGAAAGTAACTTTAGATTATTTTTTAACAATACATTTACATAATTTTGAAATTTAAGAAAGAGTTAGGCGCACATCTATTTTCTGTAAAAGCTCTTTGCATAACAGGTTTAAAACTCTGGTAGTAACAAGTCCAGTTTTGCTACCTGTGACCAATGAATAAACACATGCAGTGGAAGAGGGCTCAGAGAAGATGGGCAAAGACAAGACACCCATGAAGCCCAGGAATAACTCAGGATATGACTGATCACAGCTCTTGCACCCAAAGCTAACTTCATTTCAACACAAGAGAGACCTGAAGCTTACCTTATTTTAGATAAACAGGTACGTCAGTTGAGTGGATCATCTGACTGGCTTCCAATTAAGCGGATCAAGAGGTGTAAATGTTTTCACTGAGTTCATCAAAAGAGCATGAATGTCTCCCTGAGTTAGCTAAACCAGCATGGGAGAAGTTCATAGATGGCTCAACCAAACAAAGGTTATAAAAACTGAACAATTTTGAAGGCAGCATCTGGATTGATCTGGTTTATGCCCACATTTTCTTTCCTAGTGATGCCAGTGTCCTGATGGTGAGTATATAATAGAGACCAGTAATGAGAATTACATTGCTATTATGATTGAACTGTACATTATAATTGTTATATTTTGCTAAATGTAATATATGCTCATACTGTGATTTCATTATATTGCTGTATCATTCTGCTAAATGAAAAGTTACATGTAACATCAAGTATGTTCGAATAAGTAAATTTTGATATTAAATACTGCACCCTCCATACCTGGAGTATCTAAAAGAACCTAGTCAGAGAGTATTAGACTCTGACTCTGTCCTTAACTTATTCAAAACACTTGCTCAGTAGCATATTATTTCAAACATCATCAAGCACATATTATTGCTAACTTCCTATTCCTTCAAATAATATACAGTTATTATTGCTTTAGATTTTTTCCCAATTTCAGGAATTTCTTCATGTTTTGAAATGAATTTAGCTTTATTTTTACTTGTGCTACACAAAGCTATTCAGAAATTCAAACAAAACCACAATGAAGAAAAATACAAAGGAATACCAGTCATGAGCTAATATGTAGTCACTGGTCTAGATTACTCCACGTTGGCAGGAAGCTTATTAACTGAAATTAGAAAATCATATATATTGTTAAATTTCAAAGCTGAGTCCAGAGCAAAGTGTAGCTTCAAATAAGCATGTAGCAGAGTCTTATGATGCAATTGTTCTTCACAACAGAAACTATACGCTTATTTAAGGAGGATTTTGTAAGCAATTTCACAGTAAGAATAGCTTCCAGCAGTGTGTTTATTATGCTAATTGTCTACACCCAGGCAAAAATTTATCTCCTGTGACATCACAATGTACTAAAAAAAACAAAACAACGACAAAAAAAAACCCTCTAATTGTTATAAAAATCGTTAGTACTGAGAGATCACTCAAATCAACTGAACTTTGTCTACCGAGTATATTACCTGCATATCTACACTGCTACTGGATTAACTTAGTTATATGTTAGTGTTTTTGCTGTGGTATCAGGTTACTGCACAATCAGAGCAATTCAACATGTAATAAGGTTTAGGAGGGATTTTTACTGATTCTGGATACTACTTCTTGGCTACGTGTATTCTACTTTTTTTTCTAATGTGTCCTTAATTAATCTACAATGGGGTGACTGGCTGGATGGATGAGAGGAGAGCTGTGGATATTGATTACCTTGACTTTAGAAAAGCTTTCCACACCATCTCACATACATTCTTCATGGGCAAGCTCAGAAAGTGGGGGTTGGATGAGTGGACAGTAAGTTTGATTGAGAACTGGATGGATGGCAGGGCTGGGAGGGTCATGATAAATGGGGCTGAGTGTAGTTGGAAGCTTGTGGCCAGTGGTGTCCCGCAAGGGTCAGTTCAGGGCCCAGTGCTGTTCAACTTGTTCATCAATGACTTGAACATGGAGACAGAGTGCACCCTCAGCAAGTTTGCCAATGATACAAAAATGGATGGAGTGGCTGGCTGACACTCCCGATGGCTGTGCTAACATTCAGAGGGACCTGGACAGGTTGAAAGGTTAGGCAGAGAGGAACCTCATGAGGTTCAACAGGGACAAGTGCAGGGTTCTGCACCTGGGCAGGAATAAACCCAAGCACCAGCACAGATTATGGGTTGACCTGCTGCTCCGCAGAGAGAAATTTGGGAGTCTTGGTTGACAACAGGTTAACCATCAGGCAGCAAAATGCCCTCATGGCCAAGAAGGCCAAGGGGTTCCTGGCCTGCATCAGGAGGAGCATTGACAGCAGGTCAAGGGAGGTGATTCTCCCCCTTTACTCAGCTCTGGTGAGGTGGTACCTAGAGTATTGTGTGCAATTCTGGGCTCCCCAATACAAGAGGCACATGGAGCTTATAGAGAGGGCCCAGCGACTAGCCACAAAGGTAATTAAAGGAGTGGAGTATCTATCGTATGAGGAAAGACTAAGCGAGCTGGGCCTGTTTAGCCTGTAGAAGAAAAGATTGAGAGAGGATCTTATCAACATGTACAAATAGCTGAGGGGAAAATGTAAAGAGGATGAAGACAAACTCTTCTCTGTGGTGGACAGCGACAGAACAAGGGGTAATGGAACTTCCTGTGTTTTAATTTGTGCCTATCTCCATATAAGGAAGAACTTTTTTACTGTGAGGGTGACAGAGCACTGGAACAGTCTACCCAGAGAAGTTGTGGAGTCTCCTTTTCTTGAGATCTTCAAAATCCACCTGGATGCTACCCTGTGCCATATGTCCTAGTGTCCCTGCTGGAGCAGCGGGGGTGGACTAGATAATTGCTAGAGGCCCCTTTCAACCTCAACCATTCTGTGATTCTCATGAGTGAATGGACAAGGTAGCCTGAAGTCTTCAAAATGCCTGGACTCAGAATGTCAGGGAGATCATGACACATATTCATGTAAAGCAAAAAAAAAATCTCATTGCAAGTTACTGTGTGACAGGGTACTACATATTTCTTGTTCAGAAAGTATCCCATACCTTAACCTTGACTATGGGTGTTTATCACAACATACGTCTATGTGACAATCTTAGACTGTGGCTGCAAAATCAAAGAAAATTCCAATCAGGAATGTATTTTAGGAGAATGAACAAAAATAGCATCAAAAAAGTCTAGCAGGAGTCCTAATTTAGTAGTTGTCTTGATCTTCTAACAAGACCTTGTTAAAGAAATGTTGTTCTCTCTGAGTCTTCCTGTTTTTCTTGTCTTTTTTTTATGAAAATCCAGATATGTTACTCCAAAGTGTTACTGTCTGAAAGAGAATGTTCACCAAGAAGTCTCTATAACACAAAAGTTCCTGTAGATAAAAATGTTCTACTCCTGAACTAAAAAAAAATTATGAACATCGAAAATGAAAAGAAATAATTTTTATGGTTTTATAAGTTAAAGAATTTTCCAGAATCCAACAATAAAATCTAGAAGCCTATGACACCGACTTCTGGGATGCACAGGTTCCATTTCTTTGGGATACTTGAAATTAAGCTACACAAAGTACAAACAAACAAAAAAACAAAAAGAAAGAAAAACCACAATCTACATACAGACCTGCAAAAAAATATCCCAGTATCAATGATTTGTGTTACATTTTTTTATCACTATTTTTATAAATGTTTCTATGTGCTTGAAAGGTCAACAGGAAAAGAACAGAAAGCTATGTTGAGATGGAAAAAGAAAGCAAACAAACAATTTTTTTGTAGTAAATTATTCAGTTAGAGAGTTCTTCTATTGCCAATTCTGACTCCCCAAAGATTAGAAATCAGATCATTTTTCATGGTCTTTTTCACAATTCTGAAATAAAACCACTAACAAAAATGCTACTCAGTGAGGAAAAATAGGAGAGAAGAGAAAAAAAAAAAGGGGGCAAGACAAAACAAGAACAAAAAATCAAGCAGATTTCTTTAAGTGATTTTCCTGACAACCCCTATCATTCTACTACAATCATAACAATTTTAAAGTTATTTTTATCTACATAAGTTTTCTATCCATGGTTTTTAAAGACTTTAATATATTTGGCTTGTAATGTTTAGAATCGGTATCAAAGAAGAAAAGGAAAGCCAACAATGAATCTGGGAATTGGTCATTACTCCCTCTTCCGCTCACCCTTTGCGCATCACTAAAGCTAGTGTTGTTCTCACTAATGCTATCGAGGAAGGTTAGACATTCTGCCAAAACCAGGGACATATGCTCCACACAGATACTATTCCTTTTGTAATAGTGTCTGTCATTAAAAATGAGATAAGTCAAACCACCATTAAAATATTCTGAAGGTTATATTTAAGAACACCAAGTCATTGGATGGCTGAAGTATGGCAAGATGATTTCTTCCCTCACCTCTCAAAAGTATGCATAGAACTATCCCTAAAGCTATGATACAGAAATACAGGAAAGTATTCTTCCTATGAATTTTATATGTCAATCGTGTTCTCCTGATTAAAATCAGAAAACACATATTGTAATTAGAGTTTCTAAGTTTCTAATTTGAGTTTTGCTTGTTCTTTGACTATTCTGCAGATGGTTCAAAGATGATGTGAAGTCCATTGGTAAGAAATTGAGTGTAGAGAATTTAGAAAGAACTTTAGGCATTTTCTCTCATAGCCCTCATTTGTTTTCATCCTCTAATATTAAATTCTTTTCCATCACCTTCTCTGTGTTATTTTGAAAACTCCAGTGCATGATATCTTCCCTGAAGCAAAGTTATACCTCACTAAACAAGGTTATCAGTTTATTTCCACCAGTTCCCCCTAACATTAGTCTTTACTAACATAAAACTGATTTGAAGTTTGAGGAAAACAAACAAACAAACAAACAAACAAACTAAACCACAGTATTACTTTAGAAATGTATGGTTATTTAGCTTTTCTCTCAAATAGATAAAAAACTTATCACTCTTCTAAAGTTTCCCATACAGTATGATGCAGTAAATACTACTTATGAATAACTTTCTAATGGAACCTATGTGAGATCATTATACTTCATCTTATTTTGAACTCTACCCTATTTCACAGGAAATAAAAAAATACACGAGACTTTCATAACTGCAAACAGATATCGAAATGAACTCTATGATATTTGACTCACTATCTTCTTAAACTAAGTGTACTGCAGGTTTTTATATGATATAACATTCTGATCACAATTTCACAATTTTTCTTTAAGAAAAGAGAACAGGACAGCAAATAAGTTGGCATATTATATAGTCATGAGAAATA
The DNA here is from genome assembly GCA_034781795.1 of Crypturellus tataupa. Taxonomy (NCBI): domain Eukaryota; kingdom Metazoa; phylum Chordata; class Aves; order Tinamiformes; family Tinamidae; genus Crypturellus; species Crypturellus tataupa. The sequence continues at coordinate 311,460 of JAWLRI010001097.1, forward strand.
AAATTTATGTATGACTTTATGACAAAACATTATAGCATACTTTCTTTCTAATATTTTTCTTATTTTTTTTTCCCATGCTTTGAAATCTGTCATCATCTTATGAAAATATCTCTGGAATTTCTTCTCTTTCACACATGGCTTCTCCATTTCATGTGAAATTTTAAAATTCCACTGACTGAAATCTGCTAACTGGTCTGTTCCCCAAATCACTACCCTTTCCTAAATGACTCTTTTTCTCCATGGCTATCTCTCTCTAGTTTCCTTTCTTCTCTATTTACATACAAGTAAGATATGTACAGTAACACGTGTACTTATTTCACATGTTCTGCAATTCAGTCAATGTAGAATAGATTTATTTTGATTTTCTTTTTCCTTTTCAACATATTCATATGCAATGATACAGCAGAAACAACAGAATCAAAAACAATTTGAAGCTCTCAAGCAGATGAGGAAGAACTGATTTAGGTCAGGACTGAAGAAATTATATCTTATCACATGGCAAGAGTTACAGCTTCCTGTGTGCTAGTATTATATCATCTTAAGAAATCCTACTAATAAAACATAATGCCAACCAAAAATATCTACCACAAACTAATGCAGTCAATTAATAGAACAGATGGAGGTCAGGGCAGACAATTAAATCTCTTTGACAGTGGAGAAGATTATTCTATTTCATACTGGAGATATGTTAGTAATTCCCATCTGATCTGACTTACACTTTTATTCATCAAAATAATTCCTTCTATAAAGCTTCCTTTGGCATAGGAGATCTATTATCTAAAGGCATTGCTTGCTGTTCTCTATTTATTTTTAAGGTGGTGGGAAAGTGCACATATGTTTTTTCAGCAGTGTTTTTACTGATTCTAGAAGAAGAAAAACAAATATCCTCTTTGCTTTTGTTTAGACAGCTGCTACTCTTATTGAAGACTGCCCTCCAAAAGGATAACTCTCACCTTGGCAAGGTACTAACAACTTTCTCTTTGGAATGCAATATTCTTGCCCATTTGTATTAGAGACACCTATCAGAATTCTTGATTCATATTTTCTCTGACTCTGATTTCCTAGCATATTCAAATTTTATAAGTATTTCAGCATATTTGTAACACTAATATTTCCTAAATACTGGCAGCAAGATGATTGTTTTTCTGCATATACTAAGAATTACAAGTGTTGTTGTAATATTTTGGCAATATTGATACTTCACATTTATGAGCACTTTGCTGATTATGTGCTACATTAAAACCCTAAGTCAAAACCAGTAATAACCAAAAAAAAAAGTATTTTTAATTTAAATGAAATTCTTCTTGAATTAACTTAAAAATGAAAAAAAGGAAGAAACTGCATATTAAATTAACCTCAGTTTGTTTCTGACTACAATTCACTTATGAAAAAAAAAAGTTTATGTCCAGAACATCATCTTTTCAAATTTGTAAGTGTAATAACTCTCTAATTGCTTGTTTTTAAACCAAGTTTTAACCTATTGTGGGAATGTTAATTGTACTTGGAACCTTCTTGCACTAATACTGCATAAATATTTTAAAGCATTGAGGACTTTGCTCTAAAAGTCAAGTTTGTTGCCAAAATGGTGATTTTTTAAAAACATTATCTATCACCTATAAATTCCTCAAAAAATCATATTGTGTGGTCACTCTTCCTTAGTGGTACATATAAATTGCTTCAATTAAGATATTTTGAGTAGTCTACTGATAATTTTACTCACTTTTATGTTCTATTACAGTGTGGAGACAACAATCATCATGCATTTTATGACATTTAAATAACACTTTGATACTGTTCCTATATGTATTTTTAAGATTTCAAATTTGGGCTTAACTGTGATAATACTATTCATGACCAGATATAACACTCCTGCTTGTGTTTCCACACTGTTTAGTATCTTGCTTAGTAGCCATCCCTATGTGCTGTATTGCCAGGCCAACACTGCATTATGACACAATATCACTTTGACCATTCCCAAATTATGTAACTTCAGTTCTTCAGTTATGATAAACTCTTATGTCTCAAGGTGCCTAAATTCCTGTTGTTGGCTTTCAACCAAAGTATTACCTCCCCAACCTCCTTTGAAATTGGATTTTTTTTCTCACTTGACTTTGTCAAATGTGTATGTTAAATGTTCAGCAATTGAAACAAGAGGCTCCTTGTCCTTCGATCCGTTGTTTGTTAAAGTTAAGAAGAATTCTTGAAAGGACAGCTCTTCCCAGGCTAACTTAAAACTTTTATTGTGTTTGTAATTCAAGTTCTGAATATGAGGTGTATTATACAAAATCACTTCTGAAATATCATTAATTTTAGCACCACTGTGTAGCTACCTTGACAGATTTAGTGGGGAGATCTGTTCTTTCTTTTTGCCAGGAGTTCTCTTTTAGCCTAAATGCATACATATTTCCCTTGGTGATCAGGGAACATCCTACTGAATTACACTCTTGGATAAAGGCAAATATCAAGGTCTACAGATTACTCTCCTAATATTTATTGCTTCCATTTTATGACTCCTCTCACATACCCTCCCTCATGTCTTTTCATGAGTAGCAGCACTGTGAGGATGTTGAACAAATTATGATGACAAAATAAGGATGATGTTGCTTGGAAAGACAAAGACATGAAAGAACTTCTGCCTTTTTTGTGCTATGACTGAAACAATTTTACTAGATGATTGTCCTTTCGTAAGCCCACGTCCTTGCAAAAAATGGTGTTAAAAAAATGGAAGTTTCACATTGTGGTTGGTTAATTTTTTTCTTAAATACTGTAGTAAAGTCTGCAGAATGCGTCTTGCACTGCATACAGATCTACAGAGAACCTGAAACGACACAAACACCTAAAAGTCAATTCAGAATCCTGTGCTTTTCTCCTGACTAGAGAAACCTTGATTTGTTATAAACACCTTGGAATACTTCAGCATGTTGAAGTGTATACTTCACACCTATTTTAGGAGATGTGTTCAGATTTTCACACTGGCCACGTACAAATCATTTTCCATATTATCACTATGATTGCATTCCTCCATCTCCAATATCAATGTTGGACACATTTATTTTCCCTGTCAAGATCATCTATTGAAAACTCTTGCTTTGAAAATTAATAGACGCAGAGTACAGCTTTTGCATTATCATCAGAGTTTTGTCCTCCAGATGTGTAGTCTTTAATGAATTCTGCATTTGATTTAATTTGAAATTTATTTTGTGAATAATAGATTTGAGTTTCTTGTGCCCATTTGTAGTGCATTAAGCCACATGTGGAAACTTCTATCATTATCAATACAATTTTAACCATATCAAAGAGAGAGATATGCTAGTCCATATCAGTTGAGGAAGTGTAGAGACTATAATACCTGGAAACAGACAGAATCTCTCTCTCTCTCTCTCTCTCTCTCTGTATATACATTTAGATAAATATATTTGCTCAAAGATAATACTAAAGGGTTTTTTTTTTTTTTTTTTCCCAGTGGGTAGCAATATTACCAAAACTGTGTTGTGTTCCTCTTGGAGAACAATGGAAGGCAATGCAGTATATATAAAAGAGAATGTGTTTTTTGGATAATGAAAAACTGTAGAAAGGATATTTCAGATACTTCCTGCATTTACATTAAAATATTCAATAGGCAAATGTTGCATATAAATAATCTACACCCAACTTCAATGGAAAATCAATTCCTGCTGGTAAAAGTAGCTTATTTTAGTTGTTGTTGTTTTGTTTTTATTTTTATGAAATAAATTTATGGTCATTTTCCCTGGTCAACAGCTGTATCAATTTGTTTGAGCGCAACAGTGCAGAGTAGTGATTAGCATAATTTGGGTGGATTACCTGCATTTGGTAGAGAATGAAAATAATTCAGTATTTTTCATGCTACATTGTTTCCCCAAGTGATGTAGTAGTATACTTTTAAAGATACTTAACCAAATGATGTTTTACGGAAGCTTTTCAAAAACATCACCCAGACCTCCACCTCTTCTCCAGGCTTCTCTCCAGCACTGGAATACCCAAATTAATTCTTTACATTATGGAACAGCTACATCTCAACTTGACAGCATTTACTTCACTGAAAAGACTTTCACTTCTTTAATCTCTCTGCTTCCATAAGATGAACATCTATAAGTGTTTTTTTTTTTTTTTTTTTTTTTTTTTTTTTTAATTTGTTTCTAAATGTTGTAGTCTATCTGCTAGAAAGGTGTCTGGTTGGTCAACAGAGATGTAGTTGATTTAATTAACACATTCTGGAGACACAGACAAAATTTCAGAACATGAAAATGGAAATGTAGGTGCATGTTTTGGAAAATTCCACCCTTCTACATATGACTAGCAGATATGACACTGGACTTATGGAAGAATCAAGTCCTCTGGAACAATGGTAGATCTGCAATACAGGATTCCTAAAATTCTCCTAGAAGCATGTGCTTAAATGACCAAATCTCTTTGAAGAACCAAAAAATTTAATTCTCCTGATCTCTGACTGATAAATACTAACAAAACATGGGTAGCTAACACATTAGTGAAATTAGCTGAAATAATTTACCATGAAAGCCTTATCCGAAAGGATTCTGCTTTATATGATTTCTTAAATTCTCACAAAAAAATAAATATAACTGTGCAATTCTACCATTACTGATCTTCTAACAACTTTCTCCCAAAATTTCAGATCTGATGCTGAGCTGTCAGTAACATGTTTATGTATGTTAAAAATAATTATTCATGGGTGTACAATATCATTTATTTTAACACTTGAATATTTTAGAAACGTAGACCCTGATTTCATAACTTACATCATAATCTGGATATAAAAATTACATGATATGGTTTCCTTTTATGGTAGAGACTACAGCTGATGCTCACAGAGACCATCAGTTGTTTCTAAAAGAAAGCTCAGCACACAGAACTCAAATTAAGCCACGGGGTCTCTACAGGCATATAAAATATTACAGAGAATATTTCAGATCTATATCTTGTATATAAATATTCAAGAAAGTAGCAATTGAATGACTAAGGGTAAGCTAAAGAGATTTTTAACAAAAGATATGGGAGATGCTCTTCCCTTCCCATACTATTGAGTTATGTATAAAACAAACAAAAATAATTACAGTTTTGTAGTTAATAATGAAATGTGGTTTTAGCCTTGATAACACAAAGAATGACTTCTTACATTCATTTAAACTGGGACCTTATGATCAAAGACTCTACTGTTGTTTTTTTTAGAAAAAAAAAGTTTTTTTCTGATTTTTTTTCTAATGTTTTAACTAATGTTTTCTAATTTCTTTAATTAAAAGTTCCCTCAACTTTTTGATTGGTACAGTTCAGTGTGGTGAAATATTTTAAAGTTCTACCACTACGGATAGTAATGAAACTTTCAGAAGTTCACTTTTAATCAATCAAATGAATTGTCTACAAAATGCATAACATTTATTTTCTATTTCTCTTTCACTTACTTACTTCTGATGCTATTCACTGAAAGCTATTGAAATATTGAGTATCTGCCACAACTAAGTAAATAACAAAACCAGATATAAGTTCTGGGGTGTTCATCAGATAACTTTATTATATAGTTTTACTTGTCATTACATTTGTTTGGAAAATACACTTGTCATCTTTTCAAAAGAAGTCACTTCAAATTGGCTTCTGTTTCAAAATTAAGGGAATTTTGTGGAAAACAGTGCACCATGGGCAATGTCACCACAACCTCTACATCATAGTAAGGGTCTTAAGAAACATCTTAAGTAACGGATTTCAGGCACATGCTAAAATTATACTAATTTTTCTACAAAGAGAAAAAAAATGAAGGGAATATTTTTCTTCCATTTAGGAATGTCATATACTGTAAAAAAAAAAAAAAAAAAGAAAAAAGGAATCCAAAAGGAAGAGTTTAAGGCACTGTTTAACAAGTACTTGAATTTCTCAGTGCACTTTCATTTACATTCAGCAGTCATAAACCTTGACAATAAGAGGCAAAGGAAAGATTTTGGTTAACTCAGTAGGATGCTGAGAGTTGAAAAGGAGGCTGAAATGAACTGATAATTGCAAGATTGCAGGTTTTATTGTTCCAGAACTGGAACTGGAATGATTTATTCCTGCTTTCTAATATTAGTCTTTCTTTATTACTCCTTCACATTTGTAATCATAAATGATACAAGACAGAAGGCTTGATCAGACTCTGAGAACATTATCAAGAATCTGACAGTATGTTGCTACATCAAAGAACCTACACAGCACTCCATGGGCTACTACAGGGCTCCATCTGCACCATCAGCTGTCAGGTCAGGATTTTAGAATGAAATCCCATCATTTACACTAGTGTCTACTTGGGAAATAAGCTAACATCCAAGGACAAAGCAAATGGTTGTCTGTGAGCTTTTATATTTTTATATTTACTATAATTTGCATTGCCAGCAAACACTTTTGCTGCATAGTCTAAAAATAAATTGCACTTGTATTGGAAAAAAAATAATTATGATCTTCAGTTTATGATGAAGAAGCTTCATTATGTTTTTAGTATGAGAAGAATAACAAGAGAAGAAGTGACAAAGCACAGAGGGTCTTTTCTATATTTTTGTCTTAAACACAGAAACTGCACATTATGCAACATCCTGTCAACAATCGAAGCTCTCACCACCATCTACCTGGCTTTTGAACCAGCATAGATTCACACCATTCTCAGATTTCCTCTGTTCTTAAAAACAGATTGTTATGCTCCACTATAATCAAATATTCATCTGTGATTGTCAAAGTTAGTTCACTTTGGGTCCTACAGTTTTCTGAAAGTCTTTAGATCCATTTTATTTTGTCTCTAGGCACACTTTCCACAAAAACTCAAGCTTCCTCCAAATTCCCTAACATACACTAGCACATCTCTGTTGTGTGTTATCGAAGTTACTTGGTGTTTGCTGTGATGGATGTGCTCCTTCCCCAGCTCAACCTGACTTCTCTATTCAGGTGTCAACTACCATGTTACCTGATCCTGGTAGTTGCCTCCCTGATTTCTTCCCCCACCCAGACATTAACCATCATAACTCCTGATGGCTGGTGGAGATAAGGCTAATTGCGAGTACACCAGCCAACGGTCATTTCTGAATTGAAAGAATGACTGTAAGTTAATCATCTCCTCACATAAATATGGGAACAGCCTAAGAGTCCATGGAGCTCTCCTTGCATCGCAGCAGGCTGCACGCCAGGATCCCTTGAGCAGGGACGCCTTGGGGTTAAGAGATCCTTTCCATTACAGATTCGTGGTGACTATAGCATGCTCTCTTTTTGAACTTGTACACTTTACTTTGTAACTGTGCACAAATCCCTTTTAGCCATAAACAGTTGACCAGATCTGGGACTAGGACTGGATCTAGCTGCTCCCAGACTCCTCTCAGAAGGAGTCTAGAAAGCAAGGGGGTCCAATCTGAACCTCGTGATCCAACAGGAGGGTGTCCTTGATAATTCTGTGTGTATCTTGAACCTCCATGCAGTAAATAATAAGTGACCTTGTCATAGAATCTTGTGAAACCATTGTCATTATCAATAAAATCTACTCCTATTTCTTTCCCGCGAGTGAAGTCCACTATGTCACTCACCCCCACCACCACTCGTTCGGTGACATTTGCAAAAGGGTAACCATGCTTGCCACTACATGTACTTCAGGAAATTATCAAGCAGACAGGGAGCTGAAATAAATTAGGAGCAGATTTACAGCTTTAATTTCTGCTCTTCTGTTTTATGTATATTCCAATTATCACTTCACATTATCAAGGAAGATTTCAAAAGCCACAACTGGTTTCTGATGTCTGCTAACTTAGAGTGAGAGTTAAATAACTGACATCAATAGGCTGTATCCCACTTTTCTGTTTTAATGTTGTTTGTTTCCCTTTCTTCTCTCTCTTTGATGTCCTTTCTGTGCACTACTAAGAACAACAGAATTATTAAGCAAACAAAATTTTGAGGAAAAAATGAAAACTAAAATCATACCACTCTCACAGTATTTCCTCCAGACCTTCCTTCACAAACTGCTGTGTGTGTGTGTGTGTGTGTGTGTGTGTGTGTTTTTGTTGTTGTTTTATTTTTTTTTTTCCTCTTCTTCAAGAGGTGCTGGGATACATCTTGAGGAAGGACTTTCTCTACCCCGCTGAAAAATGGCTGTGGCTAATCTTTGTACGCACTGAAGTAAAACTACCATCAACTGCTATTTCCAAAGGAATTCAGGGATTACTTTCACTGCAGGTTTAGATTCTTTATACCAATTCTTTGCCTCTATCATGAAGAAATTTCAATAGGTTATTTTTGAGGATAGTATGTAATTGAATCCCACAGATGACATTCTTGCATATGTACACTATTTTCTATAGTAAATAAAAAGAGTTTAGTCATGATAATGATCAGCATGGATGCTAAACTATTAAACATACTCCTGTTCAGAAAACGCTTTTTATTCAATTACATTTAAATTATAACAAATTGGAATAAACATGGTTCAGTGATGCAAAAATCACAGGAGTTTTCAAAGCTGTTATTTTCTTTGTCTGATTTTTACACTTCACATCATGGTACCCTTGGATCTCATAACTAACCTGTCATAGTATGAATTATTGCTTATTCACAACTTTATTATCACGCCAGATATATTACTATTCTTTCTCCTTGAATTTAGGACCCAATGATAATAAGAAATTGAAACTTTATTGCACTGCAGTTAGTGCAATGATCACAGCAAAAGCCACATCTGTTTGGCAATTCATAGTGTATATAATGTGAAAAGAAAGATCTATGCATCAGAGAAACTGGCCATTTGTATATTTTCCTCCTTATTAATCAATGTGTCAGGCATGGTGTGAAGGAAGGGTGACTCGGTTAATCTAATCTCTTATATATTCTACACATGGACTTGAAAACCCATTTAATAATACATGCTGATACTATAGGAATGTTCAGTACATATTACTATTTTACTTTATATTTTATTATATTACTTATATTGTTTAATATTTCATATTTATAAATAAGATTTCATATCTTATTTATAAGATACGTGTGTGTGTGTGAACATTTGTGTGTGTTTGTGTGCCATTTATTAAATTATTTTCCCTCATAATTTGCTAATAAAATGAAGAGAAAAGATCATTATTGTAACAATATATATTGTATATGTATTGTATAATGTAACATTATTGTAACAATATAAAACAAAGAGTGTAGGACATAGCAACTAAGTCTCCATATGTACTTTGGAGCCTGACCTTGTTTTGAAAACTAAAGTTTTTCAGTTCTATGTAATACAGTATGGCCTGGAAAACCCAATTTTTAACGGTTAGCAAAGTTAAAGTAGCTAGGTTTAATCCCATCTCTTTTAACCACACAATGATAGGTTACATATAACTAGAATTGAAAAATAATACTAAATTCATGCTTATCAAGAATAAGTACATAAAAAGCAAAATGCTGGAATGGATTCCATTCCATGTCTCATTCTATGAAAAAGAATGCAACACACTTACCACTGTGTTGTATTTTTGAGAAGCCTTCAGAATCCTCCCAAAGGAAGCAACATGATGTCATTTTAGTGGCCGCAGAAATTTTTCCTGTTAAGAGGAAATATATGGTCAGTTAAATAAGAAAAATCAATCAGTCAACAGAAGTCATCATAAGCATTTCATCTTTTTCATCTTTCAACTTTCCATAAAAGATACAAGTAGAAAATACTGATGGCTAAAATTCATTTCTCACTCTCATATTCTAAGCTTACTAGTCACAATATTTAAAAAAAAAAAAGGCATCTATGAAATCAACTGTAATTACAATTTTTCAAGATAAAAAAAAAACTTTAGAATATTAATACCCAGAGGACAAATACTTTGATCATAGTATATTAGCATCTGTCACAAGCAGTCATATTTTTATTTATTTAGTTATTTTCTCTCCCCAAAAATAACGACGGCCAGAATAACAATATGCATTTACAAGAAATTTCTTTGTGACTAATGGGTAAGTCAAAACCATAGCTCATAATCCAAATGCCATTTGAATAAATAACATTTTTCTAATAGCAGTCCTTTCTATGAGGACTGTCCTGAGTCACTTAATGTGTTAAAAATCTATTTCAGATCATGTGAACATGTCTCCAAGACTGTTAGTTGAAATACTTCTCCCCACAAAAAGGCCAACACAGTTGAATTTATGGCACTGATACATGCACATATTCTGCAGGGGAAATTCAGGAACTGCTTGTATTTTGCTGTACATCAAGGCACTGCCTATCATATACATTTACTATGATTAAGTTAATCATTAGGGACAAGTACTTTGAGTGGAAAATATTATTTCGAAACACATTAGAGAAGCAAGGTTTAGGCCTTCCAGTATTCCTACTAGCTTGATCAAAGTGAACAAAATGTCTGAAAAATGCTACAATGCATTTAGCCACAATACACTGCCTATGAACAGAGTGCAAACATTTATTTTGTGAGCCGATACACATGTTCTGTAAACTTGAGTGGCCTTCAAAGTTCATCAACACTGTAATTCTCAGTAAGAATGGATATGACTTCCAGGTATCTACTAAAACAGGATTCCCATTACAAACAATATACCGATGTGCATACACACAAATACACACTAAGAATGTCTATTACAAGAAATTCTTGGTTGTCATCAATGTAGATCCTAAGGGCCAACATATATATATATATATGCAGGAAATTTCCTGCATTCACTGCATAATACAGTGGATTTCCATTTTGTACTTCAGAAAATATCCTCATTTCATTTAAAGAAAAGAAAATCAGACAGATTTGGATTTTATTTTTGTCCAGAATCAGTGGTGTATGTGAATTCAGAATTTAATCCTTACATGTCAGATTCTGCAGTCTTAATCATATTGAAAAATGGATGCTCTCATTACTATAGCTAAAGCTCTCAATGTAAGTACAATTCATTTTAATAGCTGCAAAGAGAGGACTTATTTCAGTATAAAGAAGGTGATTATCTTTAGAAACTGGTAATATATGTCAGTGTATGGAAACGGGAATGTTCTGCCTGAAAGGGAGAAATTTAAACAAAGCACAATTCCTCGTGAATAAATAATGTGTGAAATACTAGCTAAAGTGTGAAAGTGTCCATTTGCACACTCAGTACATGGGAAGCCTGGCAACACTGCAAATTTTCATACACATCCATTGAGGAATCAGATGTTGGAATTTAGTGAAATCTTTATGCCCAGCTATGGTAATGTCTTAAATCTCTCCATATTATAGTGCCACTTTTACTGGAGATTTCACGGCTCACTATGTAGATTCTGACAGCCATTCCAATTCTCCAAGGTGATTAAACCTAAGATATAAGAAACAAGGAAGGATCATATAAGAAATAATGAAGGATTTAAAGAATGACTGGACAGTGAATATCCGCTAAACTTAACATTCTTTTCCCCTTAGGTTTAAACTTGTATATCTTTACTTTGTTCCTCCATATAGCTTAATTCCTACTGCAGAAAGTGAATAAAACTCAACTCAAATCTCTCCATAGTACCATAAAAATGTTCAGCTTTGAAGCATAAAAAATGAAGGAAGAGCTACCTGTCATTTAGATTTTTGGAGACTTAGTTTTCCAAGTACCTCCATGTTTATGTTTTTCCCCTTCAATCTGTTTTTTATAGATCTAATTCTCCTTGTCAAACTGATTTTATTGTTGATGTCTAGATTATAGTTTAGATTGATGGCACAAGTTGCAGCATACCACTAGTGGTCAAGTTGTAAGACAAAATATAAAGGCTGATGATATTATAATCACCCTAGTTTTAATGTTGCTCAACAAGTAAACCTGCTAGAATTATCACAACAGTCTTACTTTGTAGGCAATTGCAGGAGGTACAATTAAAAACAACTAAAGCTTATGTTCTAGCATTATACATTCAAGAAATGAAGCTTCTATCTCAGAAGTGTCTTGGCTTTTTAACATTATGACCCAGTCTCTCCAGCAATATCGAATTTCACCAAAACAGAATTACTTAATCTTTTAGGATCAATTTTATTCATTGCAATTACTGGAAGGTCATAATTAAGTTCAGTATGAGCAGTTCATGAGATATATCTGGAAAAACACAGTATCTCTAAATGTGGCATCTTTAAATGAAGTATGAAGTCCTTCATACATTTTTTAAGCTTGTGTTAGTTACAATGCTTACATATTTTTCTCTATTAACTCAGTTTCATATCAAGTTCTTCTGTTCTGATAATTTTATTAATAATCTCTCCTTAAATTATATTGTATATGTAGCAACATATTCTATAGCAATTAGCTTTTCATTTTTTTTAAACTATAATCAGAAAATCATTGAGAAGACAATGGATAGATATGTCCTGGCATCTTTGTAGTATTCTTGCAGGGTCAATTGCCCAGAAGTCAGAATAGCTGATGAGCAAATTACTCTCTTTTAATTGTTTATTGTCTGGACAATTTCAAGGGGTTCAGAAAAGGAAAGTCAGTTAAAAAGAAATCTTGTGGACCAGCAAGTGGACACATATCAGCTTGAAAAGTCAGAGGTATGCAATCAAAATACACTTTTGCTCTAATTTAGGAATCGAAAAGCCAAATATCTAAACTGGACCTCAAGCTCATTTACATTGAGTGGGAACAAAATGGGCAGTTTGACAGTTACAAAACAAAAGTAGGGGCTTTAAGTAAGAAAACCTCATATATACAAACTTACAGATATCTAAGAGAAAAAAAAAATGGTGATATCTTATTTTCTTTACTTAAATATAAGTAATTTGGAAATAAAATAGAAGGCAGTATAATGTAACTTCTCATTTGCTAAATGTACAGGACCTCTGTCTTACGTAAGAAAGGAGTAACTCATTAAAATGGAAAATCTGATGCGATTTTCCCACTCTACTAAGTTCTGGTGAGGTCACACCTTCTGTACTGTGTCCAGTTCTGGGCTCCCAAGTACAAGAGAGATTTGAAGTTACTGGAGAGAGTTCACTGGAGAGGTACTCGGACAACTAAGGGACATCTATCAAATTATGAAAATCTGAGAGTTGAGGCTGTTAAGCCTGAAGAAGATGATTGAGGAATGTATGTAAAGGGAGAACGTAAAGAGGGGGTTGTTAAGAGAATGGGACTAGACTCTCAACAGTGGTGTCCAGTGACAGACGAGAAGCAACGGGTACAAACTGAAACACAGGAAGTTCTATCTGAACATGAGGAAAAACTTTACTGTGAGAGTGTCTGAGCACTGTAACGGGTTTCCCAGAGAGGCTGTGAAGTCTCTTCCTTTGGAGATATTCAAAACCATCTAGTCAGCTTGCTTGAGCAGGGTGGGGTTGGACTAGATGATGTCCAGGGATACCTTCCAACTCAACCATTCTGTGATGCTTTGCTCTCATGGGTGGATTCAGAAATGTATAATCAAAAACATGTTTTTAAAGCCAGTTTTAACAAAACCCAGCATGCCAAAAGATAGGAAGCCTCTCATCTATACCCTCTCCCTAAATGGATATTTCCAGTTGCATTCATTGTCTTCAACAATGGAACTTGTTCTGCTTCTCCCTCCCTCAACATTGTAGTTTTGTCACAGTCCTCTGTTTCATCTGTCTGCTTTACTTAGGACCTGTGTCTCTGGTCTTGTTTGCTGCCTGTCCCATAAGGATCTCCTTGGAGTAGCATACTCAGAGAAAGCAAGAGAGAGAGACAGACACTCCTCTGAAGTCAGAGGTGAGGGATTGTTACCTCAGCTACAAGCAACTAGAATTTCCCACAGAACAGGTGGGTGACCTCAGGGAAAAGATAAAATAAAAAGAAGGTAGAGGTATGAATCTGTGACAAGGTCTGCAAGTTTAGGAAAAATCCTAGCAGAAAACAAGGATGAAGAGAGAAAGCAAACAGAATAGCCTAGCATAAATGACAACCCAAAACTGCTCTTCAGAGAAAATGAGTTGCTTCTAAACTCTGAAGCAGCAGAGGAATAATATTCCAGAAATTTAAAGGCTGAGGCCATCTTCACTGGTTGAAAACTAGGAAGGAGGAATGGAAAAAAAAATAAAAAAGAAAGGGAGTAAATATTTGGATAACATATGGTATATATTTTATTAGGTAACCTAAAGATTTTCACAACACTAACAAATGAAAATCTAAAGGATAAAAGGATGACAATTGTAGTGCAATGAGCTTTAAAACAAAGCTAAAAATAAATGCTTCAGGTAAAAATCTTAGCAGCTGCAGAGAGGGAAAACAAAACAAAACAAAACAAAAGCCAAAAATGAAATCAAAAAATAAAACAGTTAAAAAAAAAAAAAAAGTAATATGAAAACAAGAATGTTTAACTAATTTTGGAACAAAATACAAAACTAAACTAAACCAAACCTTCTGAAGAATTTTCAAACTGCTATATAGAAGTCAGGATGAATTAAGTTCATGCAGTCTGAGACCAAAAACAGCAAAACAAGCAACAGAAATGCTGATGATGCAGAAGAGAGTGATTTGCCATGTTAAGAAACCTGAATGGTAAATGAAATGTTAAATTCCTTTAGGGGAACTCCAGGCCAGACAGTATTCATCTCCAGGAAAGAATGTAGAGTAAAATATATTAAAAATGAAGGATATAAAAAAGGCTAAATCTAAGGTCAAAGAGAAGGGGAAAGAGTGGTAGTCCTGTGTCAAAAGGAAAGGCTGAGCTCAAATCAGGGAGAAGAGAAAGGCCAAGTCTGAGATTAAGGAGTAGGAGGGAAAAAAGGCCAAGAAACAGCTAAAGAAGAGAGAGCCAGCGGACAAAGGAGAAGGGAAAAGACCAATCTGAAGGAAAAAGAGATTAAGGACAAACTTGAAGTAAAAGAAATAAAATCCAAAGAGAGCTTCAAGACCATGCTGAGACACGCTGAAATTAAAGATTAGTTTGAACAGTAAGAACTCCACATAATAATCCTCAAGCCTGTCAAAGTATAGCTTTCAGAGATTGTAGATAGGGAATCAGATAAATAGAAGAGAGAATAATCCACCCAGTGGCATGGAGTTCAGATCATCTATCCATGTAGTTCTCACTTCAAGTATATAGTTAAGTCTCCTTGGGCCTTCTAATATCGTTTCTGAAAGTAACAGCAAGATATGTGCCTAAGGGCACTTAAATAGCTATTACAGTGAGAGCCTTGCTATGCCCGAAGTAATGTTGACTATCTGTGTCACTTCCAAGCTATTACCAGTAAAACAATTACCCCTGATGAAATCATATATGCTACTCATACATAAGCAAGCTCTGATAAATGTATCTATCTGCCCTTCTCCCATATGGTTCTCTTAAGAGGTAGGTAGGTAGGTAACTCAACAAGACATTCTTCTAAAATTACCATAGTCAGATCACACACAAATCAGATGAAACTTCTGACAATTTTGACTGCTGTATGACTGACTGGATGCTTTCAGAAATTGACAATCACCAACCTACAAATCATGGCTGTCTATGAAATGATAAATTCCTCTAATGGCTACATACTTTTGATATATAAATATATATATATAAACACATATATATGTATATATACATAATATATATATCTAAGCTGAGAGATTTCCTAGTTATTCTGCTTATTAAACTGCCTTCATGATGTTCTCTTCACACTCTCTGTTTCTTTACACTCTTTCCAAACTTAGTATTTTTTTTATTGTAGTTGTTTCAACAACATTGTAATAAGAATGCACACTACTATAGGCAAAGATCAATGAGACTATGAGATGGGAATGAACAAATAATTCATTTAAAATTAACTCATGAAAATCCTCTTGTAAGAGAAAATGTTTCCTTCATGTCTCTAATGTACATATCATTTTTCTTATAAAAGAGACAGATATGATGATTGTTAATTAACAAATGGTCAAAATATAAGCTACTCAGCTGTGTCCCTCTCCCCTTAGCCCCCTCTCCCCCCCAAAAAGTCAAAATATAGTTAAGGTGAGAGAAATATAGTCAACCTAACAAATCTGAATCAGATCATCATGGTCTGTCTGCACTTAGGTCTTTGTTGATCTCGCTGCATAAATTTACATCCCTATACTATCTAAATATTTTCCCAGTGGATATGACATGCACAGTGAGCTTCCCTGAAGAAAATGGAGCCACTCCAATTTGATGTCAATATAATAAGCTGGCTATCGAAATTTAAATAAAATTTTGCAGCATATCTTTTGAGAAAAGTGATATAAGGTGAAGAGTCTTGAATAATAAGAAAATGCTTTATCTTGAAAACTGAGCCATTTACCCATTTTCACAGTGTTTCAACTATGCCAGTACTCTCAAAGAAAGTTAAACTATTTTAGTAAAAAAAAAAAAAAAAAAAAAAAAAAAAAAACACCCTAGAATCTATTCCATCTAGTTTTTTTTTTTTTTTTTTGCCTAAAATAAATGCTCACAGATAACCTCCTGGCCTGTCCAGGCCCTGGGAGCTCCAGCAAGCCTGGCTGTCCCTGCTCCCCTCCCTCCCTCCTTCAGTCCCAGTCCCATCTTTGCCATCTTTCCTCAGCTCCCAGTCCAGTTGTATCCCCACAGCAGTGCTGCAGTGGTGCTGGTGCCAGTCCTGGTGCTTGGGGAACAGGCCCAGATGGTCGGGACCAGACAAGCCCCGCCAGCGGATCTGAGCTGACATCCCCAACACATGCCTAGGCCTTGGGGAGCCCCAGGCTCTTGTGTAACCCTGACAAAACCTTATCAAACCCATCACTGCCCTTAAACTGTCCACATACAAAGAAACTCCTGCTGGAACCAGAGCAATGGCATGAAACAACAGCAGAGCATAGCCCTTTTCACTGCAATCATCAATTTCACCGTTGGCAGAATCACTGAAAGTCACACATCCTCCCCAGCCTGTGATATTCTACCTCCAGGACAACTTCATGGAGTATTTTTTTAAAGAGCAATAAAAAAAGAAAACAAAACAATAATGAATGAACTCACCCAAAGAATCAGCCAGACAATCAGGTCAGGATAGAACCAGCTGGCTATAATTTACCTTTTATAAGGTAATTCCTCTATTACTGAAAAATTCAGCTCTGAAAACTGAAAACTTAAATCCTTTCCTCCAGCAAGTACAAAAAATTATAGACTCAATAGACACATCAATTTTATGGCATGTTACTGTTTTCTCTCTCTTCTCTGGAGAAGTCCTCAGTTTTTATAATATCCTATCTTCAGTGCCCATTACCTCACTGAGCTACCTCCTATTTCTGCAACACAGGTCTGCCTCTCAAGTTGTCTTACTGATGCATTAATTATATTGTGAAAGTGGTTATATCTACTTTTTTTTTTTGTGGTAATACTCAAAATAATCGCTGGTGGCTTTTGCTTTGTGCACATTTTCCTGGTTTGGTTTCACACCATTAGGAGATAGTCTTCTGCATCCAGAATCTCCAGAACCTTTTTTTTTTTTTTTTTTTTTTTTGCAAGAATACCAGTTAGTGAAATGAGCGATGCTAACTCTAAACTCTGAAAGCACTTAACTAAAATTCTAACAACAGGTCTCCACTTAAAACTGAGCAACTAAAAATTAAATGAACTAAGAATGATCTTCATCCTCATGTTAAGGCTTTATAGAAAGAAGTGATGTCACTGGTTTCATCTTCCTTCATTTTACATTATATCATTATTAATTAAAATTAAATGAAATTGGGAGCCATGAGGAACATCTGAGTTAAGCTTCTTCACAAATGAATCAAGGCCATATAAAAATATTTGAGGAATTCATTCTATATACAAAATTTAAGGGTCCATTGCTCTGATCTGAGCATCTGAATGTGTTCTCACTGATCTTTGGAAGGTTTCTTGTTGCAATCAGCCTGGAACTGGTGACAGGGTGTGTCTCCTCGGCAGACGGTGGGCCTGAGCAGGAGCTGCAGCCACGTGTCCAGCTCATGACCAAGCAGCTCTTTGGGTGGCCTCATGTGTGATCACCTGGCTGATTGGTCAGTTGGGTTTTTGGACTTGGCGTGCTGCCCGAGCAGGGTGGGGGTTGCTCCAGGATCGTAAGCAATATAAGTTGTGTTCAACCCTCAGTCAAGGCCTTTGGCTCACCATCACAGAGACCCTGCTCCTCAATATGTGCACAAATGGTGCCACCGTGAGGGTCAAAGACTGTCTCTCCAGTTGCACCACCCCGCTGAACTCCTGCTGAACAGGATTCAAGCTGAGCGGAAGCGTAAGGATCAATGCTGAAAGGGAGGGTCCTTTGTGCATGCACTAAAAGACTCTTGAAAGGAAAGAGGTAAGTGGCTAGGAACTACAGGTTCATACCCAATGAAGGAACAGAAGGATTGAGTCTGTTCCTTCACAAGGTACAACAACTTCTTGCTCTGGATATAAAATGGTATATAGTATAATCACCTTGGGTTCAAATCATACACGGATAATAGACTATCCATTTATCAATTTTGCATTAAAAAAACTCCTCTTTAGGATACATACATTAGTAGTTTAATTTATTTTGGTCTCTTGAAAGCTTCGTGTACAGTCACACAGATTGATATCATATACATGAATAAGAACTAATTCAGTCAAAAAAGCTGAAACAGTCAAGTAATAGGAGTGAGACACAGGGCAATGCATTATTAATACAGTAACAGTAGCTGGATGAAGATGCTTTAAATAGTTCAGATTACTTGAATTGTCCTGCTAAATGCACATGTGAGTTACACCCAACACCTCAAACAAGGCAATGGTTCATAACAGAAACAGTATTTGCCTTTGACTCAGTTGGAGCTGGTTAAATCCACACAGCTGAGTCAGAGAACAAGACACAGAAGCATCCTCAGTGCAACATCAGTTACCATAATTCAAGCCATCTACAGCAGCACTTTTAAGCTGATCTTGTTTTGAAGCAAACTAGCACTTTCCATTCCCCAGGCTGAGTTTGGAAACACGTTGGTGAGGAAGGAGGGGTAACAGCCACCTGAACAGCTGAAAATAAATTCCTCAAACTGTTATAAATAGGTACAGGTGGTCAGCACTGGACTGCCTGCCAAGACTATTTAGGCATCATTTCCTAACATTTACCTTGAAATTCTGCCTCTTTCTCTAACTATTGTCCTTTCTCCTTCCAAATGGTATTGAACAAATTATTAGTTCTTATACACAATTTTCACTTCTGCAGAGGGTATCATCACATACTTGAGATAAACATAAACCCTTCCCTCTTAGACTAACATACAAATAGACCTCCTGATTGTTGAGGGGAAGGGACTAAAACCCACACAATTCAAGCTGAGAGATATATGTTTTCCTGTCGTCCTTCTTTTCTCAAAATGACCTTTGCAGAAGAATAATGTTATCAAAAAAATACTAGGAGGAGGAGGGAAACAGCAGACCCAAAACGTAAGAAGAATTTGACAAGATCATCTTAGGCGACTCTTTAAAACCAAGTGTGGCTACAAGGATTCAATAATTGATTAAATAGATTCCTCTGGACATTTTTTAAGGCAAAAACTTGATCTGTAAATATATGGACCTGTTTCAAGAAAGATAAAATCTGCTATCAGAATGATGTGGCAAGGTTTATAGCAGATTTTCAGTGCTTGACTATGTCAATTCATGCCAATGACTCACATTACCAATGACTCAGATCATTGTTCCTGCTTCTGGAGCAGTGCCATTTGGTATTAGTAACTGAAGAAAAACTTGTACCATAATCTCTCATATCTCAAGTGCATATCTGTGTAAAACTGAGCAAAAACAGGCTTAAGTAAAACAAAACTGTCACATATCTCCAGGGACTACTTTCCCCTCAAAAGAGAGGAGAAAAGAAACAAGTTTTAACTCTTTTCCCCTTGATTTATATCATGATATAGAATCATCTACCAAGGAGCAGAGAAAGAGAAACAGATGCATCTTTTTCCAGCATGACATGAAATGGGATGTAGGAATCTCCCTTGGCCTTTGTTCTCAACAGAAAAGCACTCACATCTCTGTTTGGCAAGTGTTGCCTTACTAGCAAAACCCGTAAGCCCTGTTTCCCATGACTGCAGAGAGAGCATTGCTTAGCTTGCAGTTTATGGCCATGTCTCTACTGTCCTCAAAAATTGCAGCTCCTTTTTCTTCTGGCATAAATGGGATTCTTACTCATAAATTCTGTAATGTGGGAGGATGAGGAATAAAGGGGAAAGTAGTTCAGGACAAACCTGCTCATAGCTCAGTCTGCCCTGTTTTTTCCAGACCTCCAGCTTCCTGGCTGAGCACAGCCAGAATTTGCAGTAGGAACCAAAAGCAAAATCAACAACAGCAAAAAAAAAGAAAAATTTTACCTAAGGTCCCCATTTTTATTCTCTAGAGTTCAATGGGGAAAAAATGTAGGCCAGAAACAAGTTCTTCCAGTGACATTTCATTTTGACTTATCTGGGATTTACTTCAAACTATCAATTTTCCCTTCTACTACTTTCTCTTTTCAGGAAGGTTTTGACAATTTTCCAGAATCACAGTACATGAAAAAGCAAGTAGTTAAAAGAGTATGTTCTTTCTGCAGCCAAAACGTAACATAAGACCAGTGATGGCAGCTAATACCAGCTCTACTCTAATACTGGGAGAACCTAAGGAAACCGGGAGGGAGGAGATCCTGTCTTGATAGAAGAATATGGATCAACACCATTCCCTGATCTCTAAAAGCAAATGAGGCAGGGAGAGGATGGGAAGGCATATGTGAGATAGAAAATTAAACAATGTTCCATATATATGGGAGTATTGTACCTGAAACACAATCTCCCTCTTTCCTACCAGACTTACACTGACTCTTGAAGCTTTGGCTGCATTATAGAAGGCTTATTAAGATTTATTTTTAATACAACATCTTTGTTTGTTTGAACTTGCAATACTCTGTAAAGAGCACACAAAAAAAAAGTAAAAATTCTCACAAGGTTAAAAGAATATTATTTATTTTTGCAAAGTTTTAGATTAAACAGTCAAAGTGAATTATCAAAACTACTTTAATTTGATTTTTCTTATGTTTTAGTCCCACTAAAGGATAGAATTTTAAAATATTTTTTTCTTTTTTTTTTTTCCTTGAACAAGCTGGGATAAATTGCTTTTTCCCAAGTAACCTTAAATATGCTAATTTCTAACTTCTGAGTGTTTGATTTTCTTCACTCGAATGAGATTTCTGTGTTAATATATAGGTAACAAAGCATCTGTTATTATCTGTTTTTTCAATGCATACTGTTATTATTGTTTGCTAAATATCTTACACAATGATTTTGATTATTTCACAGAAATAATTTGATGTCATAGAATTGTGATTATTTCTCTCTCCTTATTTTAATTTGATGGGTATGCTGAAGGAAAAATGTTGTAGTGGAGAATTCACTGACCATGCACTATGGTGTAATAGATTTTCTCTCAGCTCTCTGGTTTTTAAGTTTATCTTCTCTTTTAAAAGCAATGATTCTCTAATCCTATGCTTACCTATATCCAGTCATATGTACTGTTGTAGCAAACTTATTTTCAGGATCCTTAGATAAATCTTAGCCAAGTAACCTATTATAATTAAAATGTAGGCAAGTATCCTATGTTAAAATTATTACATGTGATCCCTTGGATTTATATCATTAATCTGAAGGCATATACTGAAATATATAATTGAAATATTAGAGGCAAGAATGTAGCAAATTGCTCTTCATTGCATTTTATGAATGCAATGTCTTGAAAAACAGGCCATAGCAGATGGGAGTGTAGCCCTCAATCTTAGTTTTAGGTATTCAAGAGAGATTTGTGCAACAAATGTATTTTGTTCAATGTTCTATTAAGAATTTAGTCCAATGCATAACATATAAGTTATTGATTTTAATTAATTATTCATTACATTTTTATTGTGTTGAATGACCCATGCAGTAAATGTTAAATAAATATCTACAAGATAATAGTCATTATATATTCTGGGGACATCAACACCAGAAGCATGAACCCATGCAATGGGATTATCTTCCTCAGTTAGTCAATCACTCAGTCTACTAAGTGAATCTATTAAAATTACTATTACTTCTCCAAAATTAGCACCAGATAGGATAATTACCACCAGAGAGGATAACTGAACAAGCTAATAGAAAATACAGCAATAATAAATTCTCTCAAATTTCTACAGGACAGAAGATCAGCATGTTGGTAAATTTGTTTATAGTTCATTACATGAATTGAGTAAGTTGACTAAAATGTTCTCAGAAAATGTTCTCATTTGGAACATTTGCTGAAGATTCTGAAGCTTCCCAGAAGTGTAATAAAAGTGTAATAAATCCTGTCTTGTCTCTAATTAGAGCAAGGAATGAAAAGATTGGTCTCACTCTGAGGCTATACACAACTATTATTGTTATATATATATATATTTATATATATATATACACAAACATACATATATACGTACATATACACAATATATATTGTGACATATTTATAATGTTCTATTTTCACCAAAATCCTGCTTGTTCAATACTGTCAGACATATTTAGTTCTCCTAACTGACAACAGCAATAGATTATATCATATAATGCTGATTACAGACCATATCAAAATAAATTTATGATTGTCATAAGCCCAATTTCTCTACTCCCTTTCCACTTATCTGGTTTAAAAGGCAATAGTTTTTTTTTCTGTCCTGCTGTTACTAGTTACATGGAAGAACAATAATATTCATGAGTAAATAAATAATGAATATGTTTATCTTTTTGTATTTAAGAGATCAATCCAAAGCCTTTTGAAGTCAATAGAAGTCCTCTTGTGATCAGCAGACTACAGAAGTAGATCTAAGGATCCATGTCTAATACTTGTTACCTCTTTTTTGCTGCAAGCTTTTGGACAAATGATTTTGGGAGTAAATTATGACATACGATGGGTAACGGTACTCAACTGTGGCTACTAAAAAATATAAATCACACCTAAGAATGTGATTTTGACAACAGTAACTATCCCAAGTGCTAAATATTGCATTAAAGAAAACAGTTTTAGAAGCTCCTTGCACAAATGCTGAAGTGCTGCCATTTTGCTGATCATAAGACAAATCTCTGTAGCCTATAAGAACCAACAGTACACTTTAAGAGTTATCATGTAAAGTAATTTGTGAGAACTTGAGATAGTTTCTAGAGAAGCTGGCTCTGAGCAGGCTGGTATGTCAGGTATTATGCTGTACTGCTGTGCAAAGACAACAGCTCAGGTCCCAGAAGCAGGACATTAAAGAGTTTCCCAGCCAAGCAAAGCACCCAACATACAGGAGAGCTGAACACCCCTACCCTGTCACTGTGTTGATAGCGCTGTACTGAGACCAGTTGTGAACCTGGTTCACAGTTACATTTGCAGTCCTGCATAATAATAATACTTTGTAGATGTATCCAAGTACGCACAGCTTCCAGAAGTGTACCTGTGTAGTTGATATCTATATTGAGGATAATGATAAAGTTTAGGACCCCTTTAGGCAGCTAAATGGTCTGGTTTACAAAAGTTTTGGAACCAAATTTTCCAACAGACTCTACTGCTTTCAAACTACTGCAGCAGTAAAATCCTTGCCTTTATCAAGGACTGTAAATGTAGGATGTTGCGTTTCAAAAATAAATAGCCTATTTATGTAAAATTTCCTCACCAGAGGTAACTATGTTAATATATTCTACATGTAGTTATTTATTCTGAGGTTTATACAAATAGTCTAGGAACATGCTTAAGAACACACTGTAATTTTATTATTATTATTATTATTTTGGCTTGTCTAAGATGCCATAGATCAAATCTTACAGATAAGCAGGTGCTAAAAGCCTTTGTTGCAGACAAACTGGTTTTAATTAATAAATTTATAATTAATTATTAATTAGGAGGATATCATCGTTTTAAGGAAGACCTCAAATATTTCATCTGACATCCTCATAAATCACAACAGAACTTGAAATATTGAGAAAAACTCCTTTCCTTTTTTCCTTTGAAATGAGACTCCTGTAATGTAACTATTTCCAAACATAAGGTGAATAAAGATCACTATCTGATTATCTTCACACAAGAAATGCTACTGTTTTACTCAGAAATCTAACTGGAAATTACACCATCACAAAAATAAACATCTCTAGTTAGTATTCAAGAGACAGATATTCATTGTAAATGAACTGCTGCAGATGGTCAAAATTTTCAGAATTTGAGTTGGCATTTCTTTCAAATGCTTTTAAAAAGAATGGATTTCAAAATAATGCTGTTCATAAAAGCAAATCAAAATTATCAAGTTCATGCAATTCTTGTATTTGACAATAGAAAATGAAGATTTAAAACATCTAAAACATATAAAAGAATGGATAGAAGTTGAAATATGTTGCAAATGTTCACCATTTTTATTTAAAAAAATCCTTGATATTTTTTAACAAAACATATCTTAAGTTTTTAAAGCCTTTAACCCTCTTCATGTTAGAAATATGAACCCCTGCTACTGAATTGAGAGACACGTCCTGCAACAGTCCCAGTAGAGCAAGGGAATAGCCCTAGCTATTCTGTTGATTGGTGTGGAATGTTTTATAATGAAATTGAAATAAATTTCATTATTTGATGTTATACAAACATCATATTTCTTTTAAACCATGACTATTAATAATGAAATTTTCTTTATACTTCCAATTTTCTTATTTTAATGTATTCATAATGCCCCCCCAAAAAATTGGGTAGAGAATATTCATGTTTGCCTAGAAAATGAAAACTGTGTTTGCTATATGCAGAGTTAACAATATATGTTCATGACAGGTAAAAGAATGAGTTCTTATCACCAATAATAACCCACAAGAAACTGTGAAAAATCTACTAGCAGTCAAAATTTCAAAAAGGATGGTAATTTGATCATTCAGGCCTTTGATAAATGTCGTAACAACCTCAAATTATTTGTAGCCTAGAATATCGCTAGCTTTCAAGCGTACCAGACATCCAACAATCCTGCATCTTCCAAAGGGAAATGTATAAAAAAGATACAATCAAATACTAAGAGTCCTATTGCCAAGAAAGGAGCAGTCCTTCATGTTAAAAGGGGACCAGTAACTCTACAATAACAGAGGTAAAAATGAAGCTCATTTTTGTAAAGGACCTTCCCAATGTTATAACTTTAGTGTCCCCTGCAATGGACCTCCCAGTGTTATAACTTCAGAAATAGTATGTGTCAGTATGCATCTGTGTTTCCTTGAGAAGTCCTTAGAAAAAGAAAAAATGACAGCACATATAGTCCATGGAGCATTGTAAAATAACCAAAATCAAATGTGTGGGGCTAGGATTCATCTAATCAAATTAATTTATTACTCAAAAAATGAACACGGAATGCTACATCTCATTCTAAAACAAGACATCTAAATAGACAGATAAATTCCCTTCAAATTCTTCCCATTACCAGTGCTAGCTGAGAGTAACTTGCATACATGTAGATGTCTATAGTTGTGAAAATAGACCTCTGTAATAGGTGAGATGAAATGTTTCATACGGAACTCAAGCAAGGTCTATTTTTATAAAAGTTTAGGAAAATCTTACAGAATATCAGCATTTTCTTTCATACATACCTGTTCATACAGGTAGCATAAATTAATATCTGGATTAACAGAAGAGTAATAGCTCCTAGGCTTAGTTACGGCTCTTATTAATTAAACCAATAATGCTTCAGTTCCAACAGATCTAGAATCATGGTACTAATTTTAAGGTCTCTCTTGGTCAAAATAAATGTAGTTTAGGAATCAAAGGCAGACAGACAGAGCTGTCATTTATCTGACTGACACTTCTTTGTGTTATTCTCTAGAAGAAAAATTACAAAAACCCAGGAGCTGTTGCTGTCTTATACCAAAACCAGCTTCCCTGAAGGAGATGCAGAAAAGAGAGAATACATTATCTAAAATATGCAAATGAAAAAATAGAATTTATTTTTTGATAGTTTGTGTAATATAGTCACTTTTTCTTCTCTTTTCTGTAAAAAAAATTAAACACCTTGGATTTATTGGCCTCATGTACAGTTCACAATGGGAAATAAGTGTAGAAGCCCTGCACAGATCTTTTATCAACTACTAGTCAGTGAACAGAACATATGGTAAAACAATTTTTTTTAATTATTTTTGTTGAGTTCCATGACAAAACAGTCAAGAATCTAAACTGTTGTTGTTCCTCATCTTCCTAGGTTCACAATAGCCAAACTCTGTGTACAACCAGTCTGATATAACCTGCAAATGGACAGCTGCTCACATGATCAGAAGTAGTTTCTTAGATCATTAAGAAACATTTGCAATCCTTTAATGCAAAGCTTTTTTCTGGAAAGAAAAATGTATTTAGGCTTATGTGATGAAATGTGATGAAAAATCAAATCTTTTATCAGTTTTGCATCTTACTGAAAATATTCTGTGGGCATCATTATTGTTTGCCATCATTACAAAAGCCAAGAGCATCAAAGATAGCTCTGGACTCCCTATTGAACTACCTCAGCCTCTACTGAATCTCACCATCTGATCCTGCAACATCATTCCTCAAAGTACAGCCTTCCAAATGTAGCATTTCTGGGAAGAGCACCAAGATATGACAGAATTCAATGTATGTGTTGTTAGTGCCTGTGGCTAAATTTTGTATTTTGAAATACCCTGAGGCATTGGGTAATGTGAATATGAGGCTTTTTTTTTTTTTTTTTTATGATTTAAAAGTCATAGTGAATTTAAATGTATGGTTGTAATTATTTGCTAA
Organism: Crypturellus tataupa; assembly: GCA_034781795.1. Lineage (NCBI taxonomy): Eukaryota > Metazoa > Chordata > Aves > Tinamiformes > Tinamidae > Crypturellus > Crypturellus tataupa. The sequence goes on from JAWLRI010001097.1 coordinate 338,119, forward strand.
GTCGTTTAGTCTTAGAAAGCAAGAAGGTTCTTCTCTCAAAAGGATACATCATAAAATACCAGGAAGTTATGAGCAGACTCTAAATAATTTCTTATTTTGAAGCAATGTACAAACAAATATTCTTTGTAGTTATACTAATAGAACATAACATAAGGTAAATCTAAATTTATCTTCTTATCTTAAAATACACAATTAAAAAAAAAAAAAAAGTATTTCACTGGTATGTTGTGCAATTTTTAAAAGCAATTTAAACAGACAAAAGCCCATTTGAATTCTCTCTACTTTCTTTTTTGGGGGTAATATTCAGGAGAAAGTCCTGTTGTCTAGATGAGTGTATTTCTATAGATGAAAAGCTATGCATCTAAGAAAGATCTAAACTATGTCTAGATGAATGTAATTTTCATATCTCTAATTTAATCTTAAGTGATCTAGTGGGATTTTTTTAATTCTTGAATGCTTTTAATGCATGTTTTTCCTTATGCTTAGCAATGCTAAGGGTCTTGTATTTGCAGCTCTGTAAGCTTTCTCCAGAGCCACTATTTTTATTTTCCTGTTGTTTTCACATTGTGGGTCTTGCACTATTATTCACTGCAAATCCCAACAATGTTGTTATGAACCTTTCTTATAGAAAGCAACTACCATTGTTATTAGACTGGCCCATCTTCCCCATGCTCACTATTCTTTATCTTTTTTTTTTTTTTTTTTTTGTATACTTCAGTTTATATTAGAAAACACCAAAATACAGTGCACAGAAGAATATATAATGGTAATTTAAATACGTAATAAATATCCAATAGCATATGTTTATAGAAGTTTAGCAGCCAGGGTGCTACACTTGCACCTAAAAATTAGCATATACCAGTCAGAACTAATATAATAAAAAATGGAAAATTCCAGTGGGAAATTTGAGCAGGAGTTGACTTATACAGTGCAAGGAAGTAGGACATCAAAAAATCCTCTTCCTCCTCTCCATCTTCATTGGTACCAGCTAGCGCACCCGAAAGAACATGAAGAGGAAAATGCTTTCCAAGGACCCCAACATTGCTTTTCCTTGCTGATCACTGGGGAGAGTTTGTCCTTCTCCTTTCTCTCTCTCATTTTTTTAATTTATTAACTCATTTTCCTCCTGAAGTGGAGGAAATTCCTCACTGTTGGAGCTAATGTATGCCATCAGCTAGACACCACTAATAAAACTGTTATGTACACTAGCCTGGTTCAGCATCCTTCATAGAGCAATACTTAAGAAAATTTAGAATGAGATTTTTTTCTTGTGTCTTTAAAACATTGCCCAGGGGAAAAAAAAAAAAAAAAAAACTATAAAAAGAATAAGTTGAAGTTGTCAGCAAGTCAGTTCACCATCCTCAAAATATTAGGCCGATAAAAAGCCAGAATAACTTCTGGCAGGACTTCGGTCATATCTGTATTAGAGAACCCAGAAGCATATGTCAGTCCATGGGCTGGAGTTCATGAGCCAGCTATATCCTGATTCTGTATTTGGACACAGCTCCCATTCACTGTCCCTTCCCCTTCCAAAGTTGCCATCTTGTAAATCTGTTTTAAAGTTTAGATATTTGAAACCATTTCCTCTCCTAAGGAAGAGAAAATTAAATCAAAACAAAACAAAAAATACAAGAAATTCACTCATTTTCTCCCTTCTCCCCCAATAACCCTGTACACAAATATTTATCAGAGAATTTTCAAAGTTATGTTTTTTTTTCCTAATACTTTTTTTTTCCTTTTTTGTGGAACTTTAAAAACTGTTCATGCTTTTGCAAATAAAAAATTTGTTCTACAAAAACTGATTTCATTTTTGCCATTTTATCAGCCTTCTCTGGAAATGACTTCTGGGTTGAGATGAGATGTCTTCTGACATAAAATTCAGTGCTTATTTATTCATAGAAAATATGTACTATAAATGATTTATTCTACTGCATATCAGAGCAAAGAAAGAAATCAGTATAAGGTAATAAAGTAGCTTCTTGGATGATTTATTTTCCTCCTCCATTTGATATTTCATTCTTCAGTACATGAAAGTTCTCTAAACACAAAATCTGAGCAAATATTATAATTCATTACAGATTGGAAATCTAAAATATTTTCAGCTTTAAATTCCAATAACATAATTTTCCCCTGTTTAACAAGAATTGTCTGATGGGGACAAATAAATATATATATATATGTCAGAAAATGATTTGACTAAATTCTAAGTCTGTTCATACACAGTAAAATATGTGCTGTGATCAAGAATATTCTTTTCACCACTTCCTGTCATTCATTTGTATCCTCAGCTTAACTTTTCGGAGTCACTGTGTCAAGAAGGTTAATGCAGTTACAGGAATTTGTGATGGACCGTTTCACTCACATTCACTAGGGCAAACACCTATAGCTGGCTGGTAAACCATTTACTCCAAAGAGAACATGTTCTCTTTAGCTGAAAAGAGACATCTAACAAATTAATACATTAATGGTGAGATGTTAGCTACAATAGCAGAAAAATACCCTCAGACATCATCTTTCTTTTTTAAGTATATAAATTAATACTTTTAGACACTCAAATATCAGGCAGAGTCACTGAAGACACTGGTATAAAACAAGGTAAAAGCTATGTTAATAGGATCTTAGTCATCTTTCAAACATACAGTTCACGAATTACTTTAAAAGTCACGACATATACACTCTACATTACATAAAGCTAGGTGTATAGAGGAAACTTGTTTATTAGGGTAATCAAAGGGAAGGCTAGAGATCTGAGGAAAAATGACTGATTTCTTCTGGCTCCTTTTTATCTCAAAGCTTTGCTGTTTTACAAAACAGCACACAATTCTCAGGAGCCATGGGTAAATAGTCGTATTTATCATACGGCAAAACTTGAAATGATATGGAAAAGTTTATTGTAGTTATTAGAAAATTGAGATAAAAAGGAATATATTTAGTGATGACATAATTATACATAGTTTCACTAAAAATAGATCAATTTGTTTTATTTTCATAGATGCTTTATTTGGGTAAAAAGTATTTTAAAACCAGAAAAGACTGGTGTCAAAGACTATAATCTAGATCCCTTTAGACTGATGACGATACTAAGAATCCTTCCTTATTATCATTATTTTTATTTATTTTTAATGTGATCCATATAGTAATCTTATTTCTAATATATTCTCAAGCAAAACCAAACTCTTATCTTCAAATAAATCACCTCCTCTTGTAGTCTGCCTTGACTCATATGCCAATACTACAAACCATCCCGCATGCACTATTTGAACTCTCACTACTCTCTATTCTCCCTGCCCTCTTTCTTGTCCTTTTCTCACACTATCCTTCTCTCTCAAAGGTGAGCTTCCTGAATTTATTTTGAGGGCTACAGAAGTGCAACTAACCTCATCCCATTCAACCGTCCATCTCTTTTTTTATTTCTTTTTCCTTGAAAAGTAGCCATGGTAGCCTTTCTCTGAATCTCATAATCTCTCTGTAACTCACTGCCTACATACACTAACTAACTAACTCAGCAGTGCCAACAGAAACAATACTAAACCAAGTTAGGGATGAAGTATAAAGGATGAGTGTCATTTCAGAAGCAGCTTTGTCATCCACAGAAGTGAAAATTTGAATAGGCAGTCTCCTCAGTTCAGATATTAAAATCATAACTGTTCCACTCACTGCTTTGCTTTCAAGTCAGAAGAGTGGAAGAAGTGTTACCATTAACAGAAATGGTATCATTGCTGTTGAGAAACTCATGACTGCAGCAAAAAAAGAGAAACCGATCCACCTTTCCATCACCCTTTCTTACTGTTCCCATTCCACATAATGTCTTATCCACACTAGAGTTTTGGTATCTCTTGATAATCCAGCTCACTGTTTAGTAACATGGGTAAATGAATTCAGAAAATAGTAAATAGTCTAATCAAATGGTAATGGTCAAACAGAAAGTTAAATCTACAACAGAAGGATGTTTTTATGGAGTATTAGGTCCAAGTGATCCTAATTATTTACTCATATACTCAAGTAGTTAACAGAATTTAGCACACTACTGCTATTGCAATTGCTCCGATATGCTGTTCTTTTCTCCAGCATTGCTAAATTAGCTTATAGGATTTCTATTGCCAGGACAAGAAAAGTTTTATGAAAAGGTATTCAAATTCAACAAAACAAAACTTACTTTAAATCATTCAAGAGATAAATGGATTGTTGCTTTAGCTATTGTGGCTGTGGTAATTACTTTGACCGGTACTACACCCTTAATAATACATGAATGTAAAAAAACAGTGCACAGGATCTAGGATCTGCCAAGACAAATGACAAAGTCAAGGGAAATAAAAATACTTACAGCAAAGGCAGAGATCAATAAAATGGAAGATCCTAACTGCATATTCTACTTTCATTTTTTTTTTCTAACAAAACTGTTAGACAAGATAGATTTGGGCAGGAGATATTCACTTAGAACATTATTTTTTTTCTAAAACAAACAACGAATAGAAAATTAAAGCCGACAATTTCAAGAAGAATCATTTATTGGCTAAACAAAAGTGTAAATGAAGATGGGAAATACCTGTGGCTGTTCTTAAATGCCACGACATGACTGTAATAACTCAATTTAAGATAATCATATATGCTAACTGCACCATTAACCCACTGTACTCCAGTAACATCATATTTTGGTAATATATCAAGACAGACAAATTATGCAATGTACCTTTTATATTACTCTGTTCATTAGATACACATTCCATGTGTTTTTAGATACACGGCCTGTTATTATATTCCTAATGCACTGTATTTGATGTAGTATCTATGTAACGATAACTTCAAACCAACACAAATATTAATCATTTTAAAGGCACAGATCAGTTATGAGGTCTTGAGAAAAAGAAAGACACAACAAATGCAAGACTGAACATACTTCAGTAAAACAAACTGATTTTTTTTTAATAACTGCTAAACTCTTTATATTACATCAATAAATCACACAGAATCACAGAATCTAGAGATCACCTAGTCCAACCCCCCTGCTCCAGCAGGGATACCCAGAGCACGTGGCACAGGGTGGCATCCAGGCGGGTTTGGAAGATCTCCAGTGAAGGAGACTCCACAACCTCTCTGGGCAGCCTGTTCCAGGGCTCTGTCACCCTCACAGGAAAGAAGTTCTTCCTTATATGGAGGTGGAACTTCCTCTGTTGCAACTTACATCTGTTACCCCTTGTTCTGTCACCGGTCATCACTGGCCCCATCCTCCCTACAATCACCCCTCAAGCACTTGAACATGTTGATCAAATCTCCTCTCAGCCTTCTTTTCTTCAGGCTAAACAGGCCCAACTTACTTAGTCTTTCCTCATATGACAATGCTCCAGTCCCTTAATCATCTTTGTGACCCTATGCTGGGGCCTCTCTAGAAGCTCTATGTCCCTCTTGTACTGGGGAGTTCACAACTGCACCCAATATTGCAGGTGCGGCCTCACCAGAGCTGAGCAGAGGGGCAGGATCCCCTCCCTCGACCTGCTAGCAAAACTCCTCCTGATGCAGACCAGGATCCCATTGGCCTTCTTGGCCACAAGGGCACACTGCTGCCTCATGGTTAACCTGTTGTCAACCAGGCCTCCCAAATCCCTCTCCACAGAACTACTTTCCAGCAGGTCAACCCCTACTCTGTACTGGTGCATGGGGTTATTCCTTCTCAGGTGCAGAACCCTGTACTTGTCCTTGTTCAACCTCAAGAGGTTCCTCTCTGCCCAACTCTCCAAACTGTCTAGGTCTCTCCGAATGGCAGCACAGCCCTCAGGAGTGTCAGCCACTCCTCCTGAGCACTCTGTGCCCACATCCAAGTCACTGATGAACAAGTTGAAGAGCACCAGGCCCAGTACTGACCCCTGTAGGGCACCACTGGCCACGGGCCTCCAACCAGACTCAGCCCCATCTATCACCACCCTCCGGGTTCTGCCATCCAGCCAGTCCTCAGTCCACTTTGCAATCCACTCATCCAGTCCACACTTCCTAAGCTTTCCTATGAGGATATTACGAGAGACTGTGTTGACAGCCTTGCTGAAGTTAAGGTAGACAACATCCACAGCTCTCCCATTGTCCATCCAGCCAGTCACCTCGTCATAGAAGGCTATCAGTTTCATCAGACATGACTTCCCATTGGTGAACCCATGCTGACTACTCCTTCTCACCTTCTTTTCCTTCACATGGCTAAAGATGGTCTCTAGGATGAGCTGCTCCATCACCTTTCTAGGGATGGAGATGAGGTTAACCAGCCTGTAGTTTCCTACAGTTTTTGAAGACTGGACTGACGTTGGCTTTCTTGTGCTACTTTCTGCTTACTTTTGGCTCTCGTTCTGATTACTTACTGCTTACTTTTGGCTTTCTCTCCACTACTATCTTTTGCACCTTAACTAAGGCAAAGTACTCAATGGACATGAAATTAATACATTATTTCTCACTTAGGGATATCCTTCAATTCTAAGATTAATTTCCAGGTATTACAATTACTAATACTTAATCTGACCAAAGCCAGTGGATCTGCATCTTCTGTCCTCCAGTTCACCACCTGCATGTTGGAAACTACAAACACTGAACATTTCTAATTCAGGCAGAAGACCTACTGCAGACTAAATTCACAGCCTTGGGCACTGAAGCTCATCTGTCCAGCTGTGCATAATTTGCAGCAAGTTCTACTCCCTCCTTGCTCTATTGTGCATTGAGACCTTATCTTTCCTTTCATGTAGACGATGCAAAATGCAGTAGGCAAACATTATATAATAATTACGTTAGTATTACAGTTATATTGGGCTTGGAAGACTCCAACCAACAAATCAGTGATTACAGACCTCACTGAGAAGCAACAAGAAGCAGCACTGACAAATGCTGTCTTGAAGTACTTCACAGTGCATTTGCTCTAGATTTTGGGCAAAGGAACATCTTATATAGCAATAACTCGTGAGCTGCTTATCTCTTCCTCTGGCAGCCTATCCATATTCAGTGTTGCTGGAATCTTTTTATATTAGTTGCCTGAGAGATCTGGCAAAATTCAGCAGCAGTGCTATCAGGTTCCTAATTTAAATTAGAGAGTTCTGATAATGGCAAACATGTAAAAGATTTACATGAGCTTCACCTCTTCTTTCTCAATTCCTTTGGAATCCATGAGAGATTTCTTTGTTCTTTTCTCAGAATCTCAGATAAAATAGTATTGAAATCTATGATCTGGGAACAGTACTATTGAAAATCCAAGGAGATAACAGCCTTACAAAACTAGTGTAGGTATAAAGCAAAAATCTTTTCTTTTTCTTTCCTTTTTTTTTTTCTTTTCTTCAACACCACTAAAGCTACACTGCATGGGAAAGTGTACAAACTGGATGTATGCAATCTATCAATTTAGTTACAAAGAAATATCCAGCTTTTATTGAAAAACTTGAGGAAGGAATCACAGGAAGTAAAAAAGATCTGTAAAACCATTTATCTTTATAAATTCAGTCACCAAATGAACATGAATTAAGCCCATACCTGCACCTATATGATTTTTTTTTTAGTGCACTTAATCATCTTCACCTATAATAAGTTCTTCAAAGAAGGTGGGGAGCTATATTTCCATAGTTGCATACAGACTACTTATTTCTTTTTTATTCTTTCAAGATGTATTTGAAAGCAGTTTTATAAGCAGAATTTTGCCAGAGTTGACAGAGACTGTTTAAGCTGTTCTGTTCCAATGTTTCATATAATTCTATCTAAATAATACCTATTCACAGAATGTGACCAAAAGTCTTTTCAAATCAACAGGAATCTTTCCACTGAATGTAGCAGCCTTAGTTCCATGACACTAATCTGTTAATGGTCTGTTAATCTTGGTCCCATTACACTAATCTGTTAAAAATAATGGTCTATGCTACATCCAATATGAAAGTGAGTTAAAAAAAATGCTCTATGTTGGATAACATATGGCTGAAATTTTGTATGTCTGGATATACACAAAGTATTAATGGTGTTTATTGATAAAGAAGGTCTGGAGATATTTCACAGAAAATCAGCAAAAGTAGAATTGTATATTAGATATTTTGCAATATGTTCTGTAGAAGTCCAGGTTCTTGAAAGAAATATTTCACAGACAAAGGATATAGAGAATTATAAATAAAGAAGCAAAGAAGAAATAAAAGTTTTATTTTTCAGGAAAATAATTTAAAAATGCATCACTATAATATTGATAGCTTTTAAGTAATCCCCTGCTTCCCTTTTTAATACCAGAAATCTCTATAACATCTGCAAACCACCTGTATTCAACAGAAAACTGACTTCCACTCTTACCTGCAAGTTTAAAAATGATATCTAAAATCTAGACATAAAATGTCAGTATGAAATAAGGATACAAACAGGAAAAAATCTGGTTCCATTCCAGATTCTTCATTTCAAAATGAGTCTATCGAGTTTGCCCTGGTTTAATTATATTTGGCAGAATAAATGTAGTGGTTTTATGTATCAGAAGTCAAGAGTATGACACATAATGTACTGTTTTTTTAAAAGAACAAATCAGTATTTTGAGCTGAATAAAGCACTGGTTGTCTTGCAGCAAAAACCCTGAATGAAAGAGTTATCAAAATTCTGTTACTTGTTTTTACAGAAGTTAAAAAGTATGGAAAAAAAGTTATATGGAATGTAACTAATTTAAATGTTATATGGAATGTAATAATTTATTTTTACTCTCTTCATAATATTTCTACACAGATTTTGGGGAAAAAAAAAGTTATATAATCTGTTCCCATTAAATTGAATATTTTTCACGAAGGGTCCAAGTCAGACTTGAAATTGTAAAACTTGATCATCAACCCAGAAACAGTGTGGTAACGATATCATAAGATAACCACATGATGGCACTCATCAACATGGCCATTAACAGGAACAGGAACATTATTGAGCACTGTCCCATGAGTTTGAAAATTTGTTCCTTCCATGTCTTTAGTAGGCCTCTAACTTAACCAAACCATACAGGAAAAAATACCTTAAAACCATACCTTAGGACAGAAATATCTGTTTGTGTCTCCCCTCTTCCAGTTCTGGCTATACTAGGTTTCTTCTGAAAGACAGAACAAACTGTTCTCAACTTGGAAGAAAAGGTCTTACTTCTGGAATCATCTATATTTAGAAGAAACTAGGCTTTTTTTTTTCTACTGCATTGAGCAAACAAAACCTGCAAGATTCTGACAAAATTTTACTGCTATCTAATGATGACACTACACCCATACCCTTTCAATCTGTCATTTACTTTAGTGAAATATTAAAGTATCTATTTTTAATGACTTTTGTAATTAAATCTGAAATAAAAACATTATTAAAAATAAAAATAATTGAATATAATAGTAAGAATGAGCTACTTCATCTTATATATTAGAGTAACCACTTCAGGACTATGGTTATAGGGCTACTGGTTAATTTAGAGGAAAAAAAAAATCTACATTTTTGTGCATAGTTACCTTATTATGAAATCAGTATAAAATATCTAATATAATTATATATTCTAGCTAATAAATTACTCTTTAGTGTAGTTTTATGCAACACTTAAAATAGTTTCTCTGAAATAGACAATAAAAAATAAAATTACATTTAAAGAAAATAATTTGAATAATGAAAAATGATAACAGCTATGTCCTTCTCTGGTCTTCAGAGTGAATCAAAACAGTCTCGTGTGATACCATCTCTCTCTTATCTAATATGAGTGTCATTCATTTTTAAATTTTACCTGACTTAAAAAGCTCAGTCTTTCCATAAAGCTGCAAATCTCTGTGAGCACATAAATACCAAGAAATAGGAGCATGGGCGATCCCAGCCCTCTACTGAAGTTACTCAGCAGCATACGCTTACCAGAATACACCCCGTAACACTAAGTGGTGTGTGGGTTCAGCACTGAAAAGAGCAGGAAGATGGAATCATGCACTGTGGTATCAACAGCTACAATTTATTTTTAGATTATTACAGTATAAATTTGAACATTTCTAGAGAGCAATCTTGTCAGTGTATGGAAATGCATTCTGCTTGAATTAACCATGCTGGTAGTAAAGCCCCACTGTGAATCTCACAGGAAAAGGCAATATTAGAAGAGCTACCGACAATCAGATCATCATGTAAGTTGTGTATGTAAATATGAAGTAATGCTGTTTTAGATATAGCTTATTTTTAATGTTAAAATTCATTTTAAAAAAAAAATTCTTTACTGCAATTTGAAGAGAAATAAATGTGCATGGTAATAATTTCCCATCTTAGAAATCACCCATTTCAAACTGTCTATAAATCATACTTTTCAACTGTCTCTTTTCCAAGTTTAAATCCATTTTCATGTTGTAAAAAGCTGATTCACATTGTGCCTCATCTCTCTTATGAGAGAGCATGCCAATAAAACTTTTTTTTTCACCAGACAGCTGGGTGAGGAGGTATGTGTGTGTATGGGGAGAGGAAGATGGATTTTTTTGTGCATTGAGGATGAAAAGAGGCAGCTTTTTTTTTTTTTAAACAACCCAGTCTAGGGACTGCTAAAGCAAATAAAATGAGAAAGGTGATGGTCAAGTAAATAAGCCAGTCAGATGTGCGGATCGAAATGGCTCAGAGCATAAATGCTTTACAAACATTACTTGTGCGCATCTGAGCTAAACTGTGGCAGAAGATAGCTGCAGAGGAAATGAGAGCCTTCTATTGATTTCAGTAGCTCATTGGCAAGCATGTGTTTCTGTCTTGGTTTTATTAGGATTTCAAAAAAAAAGGGAAAAAAATAAAAGAAAAAAAGGTCTTATAATCCAGTCTACATAACTAATGAATTTTACTTACGCAGAAGAGATCTTGAGGCTCTATGACAAGTCTGCAAGTGACAGAATGACTAAATTATATGCTGGTTACAGCATGATGTTTATTCCTGTCCCATCCAGGTGGAGCTGTTCTTTACACTATGTGATTCAGCCATCAAATAGCAGCATGCGTGTTTGAAAGGCCAGGAGGAGGCTGTATTGAGAACCTGTCAAAAATAAATGTGCAAACCTCTATGCAGTAGTTAGTGAACGCTTTTTCAATAACTTTTTTGTAAAAAAAAAAAAAAAAAAAAAGCCAAATAAATCCTTGGTCCTATATGATGTCCTTAATATAAAGTTTGAATTTTACAGCTTTTTACCTCTTGCCTTCATCTCTGTCTGACAGGTCTTCAGCTAATGGATGCCTATTAAGACTGACATTTTTATCAAATATAAAAATTTTCAGATGAATATTCTGTGCAGGAACACAGGACCAACTAAAGAGTTAAACATTTGTACAAACAAAAGATATATAGAATCTTCTGTAAAACTATATGCTTTATCAGGTTTAAATTATTCAATTAAATTATTACATTTTCCTTATTTAATCCATTTGGCCTTTTTTGTTTGTGCTATAGAGCTTGTTTTGATTTGTTTGCATTGTGATGACTTAAAAAAAAAAAAGAAGAAAAAAGAAAAACACCACACACATATTCATACACTGTTCTCACTGGCCATAACACTTTGATGAAGGAAAAAAAAAGAATCAGGAAATAACAGATTTTTGTATTCACAATCTATATGTTTGTGATACAACACTGCATTTTTAAACAAATACAATGCCCCCTAGGAATATAGAAGGAAGAAAATGCATTTTCTTGTCCATATGTATGTTTTTCAATAGAGACAATTCCTAAAGGACATTGAAATCAAAGAAGAAAAAATGATCTAAAATAGCTTTGAATCACAATTCTCATGAGAACATTTTCTGGATGCCAAAACGAGTTTCAGTTTTTAATACCACATACCAACAATAATTACTTTTTATGACATATAGACATATGAGTAGATAAGAGAGAGCAATAACACTGTATATATATATAAAGGAGTAACAATGTCGAGATGCAAGGAATGAGTGGGTAAAAATTAAATTTAATTATACTTTCCTTATTCTTAGAAAATTGCATGCCATCATAGATCATCTGGTTTTGAGTTACCAGAAATTGCATGGCATATTTTCATGTTCTTGGTCTTTAATGATTCATTGGAATATGCTTATGACTGTGCATGCAACCCCCTACCCAGTACTGTAAGTAAAAATATTTCATACGCTCTACCTTAAGACACAGTACTATCTATAGAAACTATTAGTAGACGTGATATCAAATGAATAATAGGCCTGATAGAAAATTTTTAAATAAAATGAAAATAAAATGTTGCATCCATTAGACGTAAAAGTTATCTTGTCTCGAGTCTTCATCCAGGTACAAAAATTTATGGAAATAAATCCGCCACTTAGGATGACAGATTTTTTTTTTTTAATTAGTAGAGGATTTATGCATCTAACAATTAATAGACTTATTTTATGTAACATAAGATGTAGACTACTTCTCTTCCATTTATGAGATATAAACTTGCAGTTATGTTTTCAGAGGAGTAAAACACCAGAGACTTCCATTTTAGTGTAACTCCTTGTAAATCCATCCACTCTTGTCTCTACTTCAAAACACACTAGCACTATCAATCATTGAAAAATAAATTCAGTCCAGAATTCTGCAGATGTTTTTTTCAACATTGACCAGACACAGCTAAAGGTGAGTTGTTGGGGTTTTTTTTTCCCTTTTTTTGGGGGGGAGGGGGAGGGGGGGAGAAAGGGATGCAGTTTCTTTTTAAATTAAAGTATCTAAAAAAGTAGATGCACTTATGCCATCGTTATGACAAGCAGGACCCCTGTAAAACCTATAGAAGCCAAAAACTAAACGCAGGCACCTTGTGCCACAGTTTAAATGGCCACATCAGTCTCTGTTCTGCCTACTGTATCACCAAAGCTACTGCAATTTAAGCTGCTGCATTTGATCTACAAATGAAATGCAGAGGGGGTCCTTCACACTGCAGCCCGTCTGACCGAGTTTCGATGCCTTATCTCAATTCCGCAGGTTCTCCAAGCTCCCTTCCATTCCCCATCTGCCTGTCCTGCTCTAATATGGCTAAAAACTTTCCATTAAGAGACTTCCAGCTCGTTTTCCGTCTGAGGCTCAGCACGCTCTTACGCTATGTAGGGTGTTAAACCATTTAAGCTACAAGAGCCTTCTTTAAATATATATTTTATATATATATATATAAAAAAATATGTGCAGTGGGCATTTTAAAAAAAGGCAGAAGACATAGTGAGTATTAAAGCTCTCCAAGCAAAGGACCCAACTTCGAAATATATATATATATATAAAAATCGAGCGCGGCCTCGGGAGTGCCCACACCACCACCTTGTGGCACGTCCCCGCAAGAGCAGCACCTGCTCCCTGACACCAAGTTACTTCCCCCCCGCGCCGAATATTGCGGCGGGTCCGAGTTTCCCAGGCCCCCCGCGCTCCCCCGTTCGCCGCGGCGGTGACAGCGCGGCCCCCCTCGCCGCCCCCTGCCCGCCGGAGCAACCGCGGAGCGGGGCGCGGGGACCTTCCCGCCGCCTCCCGCCCCCGCTCCGGCTTTGCAGGGAAGCCGATTTACTGCCGGGAGAGATTTTGCTTTTTGTTTTTCTCTTTCTCTCTCTCTCTCTTTTTTTTTTTTTTTTTTCCCGCTCCCCCCACCGCACTAGTTATCTTTTACTTGTTTTTTTTCCTCCACAGCTCCACACACACCTGCCGCTCCGCTCGATGCCAGTACCTGCTCCATCACGTGCGGGAGCCCATCACAAAAGCAGGCATTTTACCCGAGCCCAGAAAAGGAAGGAAAAAAAAATCCCAAAGAACAGTGGGGAAAAAAAAAAAAAAAAAAAAAAAAAAAAAAAAAAAAAAAAGACGGCTGAGGGTGAACCGCTTAATCCAAGACGAGCCAAGATTTCTGCTCAGCAGCCTCCTCCCTCCTCGTTTCTCCTCTTCTCCCCCCCTCCCCCCCCTCTTTTCTTCTCTGTGCTGGTCCTGGTGGCGGTGATGATGAGGGAAGTGGTTAACCAGTGCCCTACGTGCTGGTTAGGTTTTACCCCCAAAACCACAGGCACACATGGGGTGCCTCTCCAGTCCCTCTCTGCGTTTGCGGGAAATGGACTCTGCTCTTTCTCTCTCTCTCTCTCCCTGTACTGCAGATATTTTTTTCCCTCCTCTCCTTCACACTCTTCTGTTTATTTGCCTGGAAGGCAGAGCTACTTTGTAAACATCTCACACAGAACCCCAGAGCCTTTTCCAAATAGCTGATTGCAGCAAAATGCTTCCAAACAAATTATGGTGCAAGGGGGCTAGTGGGGGTGAGACTGAAGAGGACAAAAATGAAATAAATTTGCATAAATATGCATATGTGACAGCAAGATCGTGTGTGATGGTGGAGGTGGCAGAAAGAAAGTATCGCTTTATAATAATGCGAAAAGTAAAAACCCAGACGACTGCAGCAAACTGCTCGCCCTTTGCCAGAGTACCAACTGCAACACCTCTCCCTTTTCCCACACCCCCACCGGAAAGGCAAAAAAGGATAAAAAGCAACAGAAAAAAAAAAAAAAAAAAAAGGAAAAAGAAAAAAAAAAATAAAATGAACATGCAGATGGTGTATCTAGTGCTCCTACCTTAACACTGCATTAGCTGCAGACACATAAAGGTCTTTTTCACATCGCCAGGAAATCCTCCCAGGGTATCTCACAGCCAGAATCATTCACACACGGTTCTTGCTCCCTTTTTTGGAATCCAATGTGATTTGCTGCTCCAAAGGAATGCAACGGCCACAAAGAAAAGAAAAAAAATTAAAAATAACAACAGGAAAAACAACAACACTGGGCTGGAAGGAAACTCGTGCTTGCGGTTGTAAGCGACCTACATTCAGGCAGAAAATTCATTACAGTCGGTGCAAGAGGGAGAGTTGGGTCTGCGCGTTTGAGCTCTGATTGCCTATGCAGAGAGACAGAGACGGGGAGAGAGACTGATCTGCAAGGAGAAGAGAGCTCGAGGAGCGAGAGAGAGAGAGAGGTCCAGGCTGTACCAGGCTCTCTCCTCCTGCTATTGGACCAAACTGAATGAAATTTCCCGAGCCGGCAGCCAATAGCTCTCCGCAGTCTGCCCCATCACTACAGAAACGGTATCTCCATCCACAACCTCTTGCAAAGAACATCTAATCCGAGTGCAGAGCAGCAGGGACTGAATTATCTAGGGTGCCTGCACGGTCGAACAGGTGGGCGTTTTACACGTGTGCGATTGCAAGTGTGTGTTTGGGGTAGGGGGGAGGAGCAGGACGTGTTGTGGGGAAAGCACGGCTTTTGCTGTTGCTCTTCCTGCTCCAGTGTCTTATGCAAGTGCAGTCCTTGTTAACCCTTTAAAGCAGCAGTTGCTGCAGAGCGTTGATCAAGTGGCAGCAGGATCAACCTGCTGTGGTGAAATGTACTCATACTGCCTGTCAATCGAGTGTTGTGCTCCTGTCTCCCATAGAAATATAGCAAAGTAAGCACATGCCCAGCAGCCAGTTATTACAGATAGATTTTTTTTGTTTTTCCATAAGGAGACCAGCTGTTTGAAGTCCTTATTTTAGTCAGCTATACACTGTTGTGAAGGTCAAGTGTAAGGGCTGAAGAGAGGGCCCTGTGGTTAGTGTTCACTACTACAACACAGCAACTATGTTTCATGTCCTGCCTGTAATTTCGGACAGAAGGTGCTGTAACAAATATGTGCTCAGACCTCCAACTGATGCCTCATTTCACTGCACAGTGTGTTCCTTTGGTCAGTTTAATAACAGCACTTAACATTCCCCAAAGTGTGCAATCCTGAAATGAAACCAGCTGAGAGTTGCCTGAGTTTCCCCAACTAAGCCAAGAACAAGAGGGTAAAGGGCTCTTGACAATGTGCATAATTTGAAACAAAAATCCAATTTGTTCCTTAATGAGACTTCCTGTCACGAGACATGGATTACTCTTCAGACCCTGAGTCTTTGACATTTTAAAACTCTGAAAAAAATATGCAACTCTGAATGTTACCTGCTGAATTTTGCTTTGTCCGAGGTTCCTTGTTTCTACCAACTTAGCCGATTATGGCAGATCCTTAAAGCAGAGCAGATGACAATGCTTTGTTTCCTCACATCTGGATTCTAGCCCTGCTGTTGAGTTTACCATTTCTATTTTTTTTAAGTAGTAAAGAAACTTATGTTGTCTTATTCAAGACATCATGTAGCAGATAGCAGTAGGCCAGATGATAGGTGTATGTTTGTCTTACATAATTTCTTCACCATCATCTTAGGAAGGCATATTTTGCTTGTAAATGTTGTAAATAGAAGCATAGATATAATTCACTAACTTAAATAAAACACTTTAAGTAATGCAACAGCTCCGTAAAACTGTTAACTTATTTGCCAGTGAAATAATTATTTTTATATGACTTAATTACATATTTTGCCTTACTTATTTTAAGTGACTCTAGTAGCAGGTGTTCATGCAAGTGAATTTTACTGCTTTTGTTATTTTAATTATGCACTCAGAATGTGCAACCAATCACATTGCTCGACTGAGTGAACATTCTGACACATTTAGAAAAGGTGTCATCTTGCACTGCCATCTGTCCCAAATTTTGCAGGACAGTCTTTATTTTGATGAGTATGTCATCTGCTTTATAAAATAAATTTGGAGATTATTAAAGTATGCACTAGTTAATTTGACTAATGATCTCCCACCTGTGTTGGGATATCAGGAGGCAATTTATTACAGGCTATTGTAAGATCACCTCCAATGTTTCCAACTCAGTCCTAAATATCCACAAGTACATCCCTAAAACTAAACTTCCCAGAGACTCTACAGAAATATATGGTTGATCAAAAGTGAAAGATCTCGGCTTCCTCTCCCTTTCTAGTAAATGTCATTTGGTCAGAAGAGTATAATTAACTTCTCTCCTCTCTTAACTTTCAAAAAACTGAATGTACATCTGAAGATGGTGAATTATTTGGGAGGGCACCAGCAGCAATCCACTGCATATTTATAACAGTACACAGGAGACCAGAAAAAATCATTCTGGAAGAAGAATGCCACTTGCTAAATAATGCTATCACTTGTTAACAAGGGGACATTGTGTTCTGGTGTTAACCCAACTTTACTATCCTTGTAAACAGTGAAATCTAAAGAAATCACAGTACATGACAGTTTGACTGTCATGGGTTCCGTCCCATGACACTCCATTTTGTGGCTGTCAAAGCAAGGCATGATTTGGTCGCCCATGTCCAATGATTGAAAATTTTCCACAAATTTATTTTTAAAACAGATTTCGTATCTTGCATGTTGATGCTAAATGTAACCACACACACACACACACACACACACACACACAAACATAAAGATACCAATTTAGCAAAGAAAATGTATCTCAAATCTTGTTTTATTTTGGCTAGTTATTCATATTCAAATAATTTGTATTCAAAACATGAACTTGAAGCAGAACAAGAGGGACTTTCTACAACTGCATGTCTTTCCCCCCGCTCTGTTGTCGGTATGGTCTTTTTATTCAAATATTCATTATGCCAATGTACTTTCATTCTCTTTTATACAAGGCTGAACCAATGCTTGCATGGCTTCAATACACTTCCTGCAGTTAGAATAGAGTTTTTTTCCAGCTTCATTGTGCAAGAGGCTCATCTTACACAGGCTGAAATCCATAAGGCATTTTCTACTCACTTCAGAGCAGAAGGATGAGAATAGATAGCAGGTGTATTCCTTAGTAATTCTTAAAGAGAATGAGATCTCTAAAAGAAATTCATACCTAACTATAGAAGAGAAAAAAAAAAAAGAATTAATTAATGAGGGCCATCAGGCCATCAGACCTTGCAGAGTTAATTCTGAAATATATAATAAAGAAAAGAGATATTTGGGGAAATAGGTATTTCCTGGTTAGGTAATTTCGAAATGCTGCATTTTATGAAAGTGTTTTATTTCATATATGGCTTATCTTCATATGGTTTGGTGATATATAAGAATTTCACAGCAAATTACAAAGGTTTACAAAACTAACAACCGAAAAAGCATATATATGTTACCAAATTCAAAAATGTTAATAAAATAAAACACTTAGTACACTGCTGTTTATACTACATGCTATGTAAGTGACAAATATGCTGCAGCGTCTCACCCGTATGGCCAGCCCGACTACTTCATAATGTACTGTAAGAATGAATACTCAGTAGTCTTCCAAGAACATGTTCCCAACTTTTTAATTACATTCTATTTCCCTAGTGTTTTTACTGAGTTTTTCTAGTGTCATTTTGTTCTTTTGAGAAAGATTCAAAAATAAAATGTCTCAAACACAGGTAACAGCACAGAAAGATCACAAAGATCCTTTTACCTGTTGTTTTTTAGAGTGCGAAATATACGAATTCTTTATTTTGCAACTCCTGAGATGCAATCTTAAATTGACTGAGGGGGAACAGACATCAACTTTAACAGGGCCAATGTTTCAGATTTGGAAGACTTCGATTTTAGAAGAATGGACACAGTTGCTAGGCTCTGGATTTCCTTTCATAAAGTCAAAGCTAGATTATAATTATCTACTAAGACCTTTCACATCATTTAGGCTAGGTGCTTCATCAGTTAATTCCTTTTTTCAATAAGCCAATAAGTTTCTGTTGAACTACAGTATGCAAGTTGATCACTTGATAACAACAACAAAAAGTAAATATATCAAGTTGTGCGGATTCTACTTTACCTGTGTACATTTTATCAATGGATAATTATTCTTCCTGTCTGAATTATGTTCCTGACCTGTAGTCTTAAAAAATTTGGACTTCACTTTGACTTTGTCTGTTAAAATAAAGAGCCCTTTGCTATTAACTTCTTCTTTCAACTTACATGCTTACAGATCATGATTAGTCACCCCTTAACCTTCTTATTGTTTAGATAATTAGATTCTGCTTCTTCAGTCTCTTACTGCAAGGCAGATTTTCCAGACTGATTCATTCTTGAAAGCCTTTTCTCAACCTCCACCATTTATCAATTTCTTTTTTAAAGTGTAAACTCTGAAATGGGATGTAGTATTGTCATCCTACACATATTAATGCAGTATTTTACTGTGAACTCTCGTTTTTATTTATCCAAGGAATACATTTGATCTCAGCTTCTTGCTTCTGGTTACTAATCATGATTTCTATTTTTTTTTTCTTTCTGATTTATAAAAAGTCAGTTTCTTATCTTTAAATGGGACCTATGTTGTCGGTTTAAATCATCATTCTATTAATGTTTAGTATACAGTACTGTCTATGGGCAGGTGTTCAGTCATTCTGGTATTTCTCTCTTCTGTCAGATGAAGCTCATGTCTCTATTATCAATGTGCCTGTCTAGCTTTATTTCACACACACAAAAAATCTATATGGTTTGCCAGTGATAATACTGAATTGGAAACTGACTTCAGTCCTCTCGTTTCTTCGCTTTCCATTCATGATCATTTAAAACAAGGTTCTTCCTTTCACCAGAAACTAAACCTAGTTAAGGAGTCAAACTGTGGATCGATATCTGACAACACTATTTAGCATTTCTTTAGCATGGTATCTTTAATCTTAAAATATCCCTCAGAGATGAATAAGTAAGTTACTCGTGAGATGAGTTTAGCACTTATTTTCATTTTACATACTTGGAAAGTGACAGAAGCTATAGAGGACATTTTTTGTGAAATTAATTCTGGGCAGGTGAAAACTTGCTCTATCCACAAACTGCCTCAACCAGAAACCAGAATTTCATGAACCTGTACCGCACAAAGTAGGAGGTATTATTGCTATACTGAATCTAGACAATTCCTTCAAAAACCAACTGCTTATTTTTCTGCTGGCATTTTGGTCTGCGGGCTTTTTGGAGGACAGACTTTTCTCTTTCTGCATTATGCACTGTATAGACACTGCGCTCAGGTTCCTTGGGTGCTACTACAGATAATATGATTAACTTCATTAAAACAGATTGCCTTGCTGCTAGCATAGGCAAAGAGACAAACCTATGCCTTCTTCAACAATAAGCCTAATTATTCCCTGTGCTGTACAAGCAGCTCATTTTTTAAAGGTAATGTTGTTAGATTTTGATTCAGATTAATGCCTTACTGGAAATTCTGTGTAGCACTCACATAAACACTGAAAGAGCAGTTTGCCCCTCCATACTCATAGAAATCTTGATTTGATCTTGACAAATGTTGTCTGTGACTTCTCATTGATATGAAACATTGAGCTAACCAGAGGCTAGTTATCCACCCCTACTTCCATTCTTTCTTAAATTAGACACAGAAACAAAAAGTGCCTTGTAGTCAGACCTTACAAGTTCTTTGTAACCTTCTTACTTTTAAATGCTGCACAGACTGACAAGTTATTAATATTAGAACAATTTTTATAGCATAATAAAGAGCACAAGAAAGAATATGCCTAACATCATATAAGACAAGAAAAAGACTGCTAGCATGAATGCACATTTTAAACCTTAACTGTACTTGAACAGCACAGAAAAGATAACAGAAATATCATTAAATGAAAGCCAGGAGAAATGAGGTGCAGTCTCTAAATATCTAAAAGCAATGACAGGGCCCATATTGATTTACAAGTCAGCTCTCTTCAGCAGCTTGGATTTCATCTACAGCCACAAAATTAAGGATTTGTACTTTCAAAACCAAACATAATAGCTCTGCAGGTAACTCCTTTGACAATTGGTGGTCTAGAAGATGCTACTCACAGACCTCTGTACTTCAAAAGAACACTATAGCTGTAAGCTTCAAAAGGCAAGTACATTTTCTGCAGAAATCATTCTTGGAAGTTGTTAGAAAATCTCCTGCTCTTGGACTACAAAGAGTCAATTAGAAGATTAGAAGTATTAGAATTATTTTCTCTTTGCAAAATAATTAGATGAAAGACGGTGTCAGTTTTAGGCAGTGATACCCTTTCTGAATGTCCTTCTCAATGGATTATATCATTCATGCTCTCCCTAGCCAAAATAATCCTGTTTCTTTTGCTACCCAAAGTACAGTTTCAACAGGAAGGTAGAGAGTGCTTTCTAGTGAAGCTAGCTTCTATTGTACTGCAGTCTTTTCAGAATGTATTTTTGAAACTCCTCAGATTGAAGGCATTGAATCCATGTCTCCTAACTTCTCTCACTGAATGCTTGAGTAAAAAAGAGCTATTATATAATGACCAGGCAATTTGGGAAGCATTAATGTCTCTGGCAGTGGCTTTTGCAAGAAGATGCTAGTATGCTTAGGCATTCTTTGAAAATACCTTGGCTATCAAGCTGTTTATGGGACCTAGGTGTGAGATCCTTAAGGTATGAGAACACTGTCAAGTTCTGTCTGTCACCTGAATTATTGAGAAAAGGTAAAACTATTCTGCTACCTTAGCTGCAAAGTGATCTTCAGCAACAGAACAGGAACAAAACAAGAACAACAACAACAAAAGAGAATTGTGGAATATTATGCTAAACAGTGGCAGTTTAACTGTCTGCTAAGTGAAAGAAAATCAGTCAACTCTGGATACAAAATAAGTTTAGCTAATGAGTGGTAACTCATTAAGGCAAGATCATCTGGACACATTTGTTTGTGTGCCTATAGTTAATGCCCTGGTGATCTGACTGGGTTTAGTAAGAGTCAGAAACTAAGGTTCAGACTAGTTCTGGGAAAATGAGATACACAGCTTGATGCAAGTAAGGAAACTTGAAAACCAAATGAAAAGAATCTAATGAATATAGGTGCTCTCAGTACAGGGAATCACGTCTGAGCAGCAGTGTTACAGGAGTATGACCTCTCCGGAAACTTTACTTCAGTTTTTGAGCTATTTTAAAAACAAATTGCCCTGATTTCAGATATGAAAATACTTAAAATCTGTTACTTTAAGGAGAAGAGTTTGAACAAGTAGCTGATATAAATGAACAGCTAAAAGATACTGAATGGGTTAAATTTGTTATGCCCAACTTGCTGCCAAATCTTCAGCTAAGGACAGGGAGTTTATTGCCAATTTTCTGAAAGAGGAGGAATCCAATGATAAAATGCGAGCCATTTGTCTTCCTAGCCATTAAAGGAAATTCACTTTAAGGATGCTTCTGGAGTGGCGGCTTCTGCTGCTGAGCGCATTATAATTTATCAGTGTGTCTGCTGATAGTATTATCATCAGTAGGGGCTCAGGTGGACTTCCATTAGTGCTATCAAAGTCCACACTGACAAAATATTCCACTGACCTAGACTGGATCTATTACAGCATTTAAGGCCTCATCGGCCTTTGAAGTTTTTTGTTTGTTTGTTATTTTTTGTTTATTTCCTAATCATGTGCGGAAAGTTTCTAACATAATTCCTAGGATGAGTTATCTAGGGAAAGCAGCAACAACAACTATATTTAATAAATAAAACTGTGTCAGTCATCATCATGTTCATTTGTTTATAGGTCATATCCTTATCACCTTTCATCTACTTGTGTAACATTCAGAATGTGAACCCTCTGGAGAAGGTATTTCCATGTCTATCTTTGCACAGAACCTAACTTTGATAGAGGTCTTTGGACACCATTGTAGTGTACACCTTAAATACTAATATGGATATATACAATAAGTGTAACTAAGTACTATTTAATTGTAATTGAGTTAGCTTTAAGCCACTGTTACTTGCTTTGACTTGCAAATGTATTAAATTCATACTAAGTAATGAAAAGTCAAGCTTGCATAGTCTCTTACTTTTCTTCTATGACAAGTGTGAGAACCTGGAAAACGGAGAGGGAGGGGACCAGAAGTCTGAAAAAATAATAATAATTAAAAAAAAAAAACAGCTCAGCTGTGTCAATGCAACACAGATAACAAATTCTCCTAGATTATAATCTTTTTGGACTGTAGTAAAAGATGTGTGGCATTATCCTATCAAAAAGGGTGGCCTATGCAAAAAGGCACTGTAGATATTAATAACGGCTTGGTCATTAGGCCTAATGACAGGCTTAATGCGTGATGACCTGTCCTTACTGACCTCATAATATTAATAAAATTATAACAATAGCTCAGTCTCATTAGCAATTATAAATATTTTGTACATATATCCCATGAGGCTTGGGGCAAACAAATAAAAAGACAGTGTCTGCTCTGAAATCCTTATTATATTCATTAAAAAGGGGAGGCAACCGGCTGATAGGCAGAGGAGAAGCCTAAGATTGCAGTAAAAAGACTGGAAGAGTAGTAAGCAGCTATCACAACAGTCACCTACAAATTTGTTTTTGACAGAAGGGTGGCTCGTGACTATCTTTTTTCCTTTTCTCCCAATGTATCATTGCCCCTTTTAGCACTTCTTGGTTCCTAGCACAGTTGTCAGTCATTTCATGCAACTGGCAAGGTTAGTGTAAACAATCCACTATGATCAAATGCAGTTACTGTCTCTAAGAATCCCTCGATCATTCACCAGCCTCACAATAAAACAAAATAAAGGTGGTGGATTTTTATCTCTATTTGGCATGACTCACCAAACACTTTGTAACCAAGTTTTGAGAGTGCACTCACTCTTCCAAAGAATGAAAAAAAAATTGTACTTTGCCTCCTCGTATCAAATAAGTCAGTTAAGGTAGCAAGCTAGGGAAGAAATGCTATATTTGATCAAATTCTAAGCATTCATTTCTTACACATTTTGACTATTTATGGTTTATAATTTTAAAAAAGCTCATGTCCTGCTTTTTTTGGATGGTGAATTTTTATGTTGATAACTCACCTAAGTAAATTATTAAAATAAGTTTCCTTGAAATAGAAGATAACAGTTAGTATTGTTACTGTATTTCCATATGGGTTGGCCAATGCAGTTCCGGAGATAATAATGAATATAGTAATACTATACTGGCACCGTATTTTAGAAATGAGTATTATTTCTAATCTGAGTGGACTACAAAAAAAGCAATGGCTTAGCTCCCAGTAGATTATGGTTTTAAATAGAATCATAGAATCATAGAATCATAGAATGCCTAAGGTTGGAAGGGACCTCTAGAGCTCATCTAGTCCAACCCCCCTGCA